>CAUYRT010036688.1:0-53291 GCA_963574885.1 Lepilemur ruficaudatus
GGGTTCCAGCTGTATCCAGGAATAAACAAAAGGTGCTATATCACCATTGTTTCTTATAGCTGAATAGGACTCCATGGTATACGTATATTACATTTTATTAATCTACTCATGTATTGATGGGCACTTGGGTTGTTTCCACAACTTTGCAATTGTGAATTGTGCTGCTATAAACATTCGAGTGCAGGTGTCTTTTTTATAGAGTGCCTTTTGTTCTTTTGGGTAGATACCCAGTAATGAGATTGCTGGATCAAATGGTAGCTCTACTTGTATCACTTTAAGTTATCTCCATAATGCTTTCCACAGAGGTTGCACTAGTTTGCAGTCCCACCAGCAGTGTATGAGTGTTCCTATCACTCCAAATTCACGCCAACATTTATTGTTTTGAGATTTTTTGATAAAGGCCATTCTCACTGGAGATAAGTGATATCTCATTGTGGTTTTGATTTGCATTTCCCTGATGATTAGAGATGTTGACCATTTTTTCATATGTTTGTTGGCCATTATTCTGTGTTCTTTTGAAAAGTTTCTGTTCATGTCCTTTGTCTACTTTTTGATAGGGTTATTTGATTTTTTTCTTACTGATTTTCTTGAGTTTTAAATAGGTTCTAGTTATCAACCCTTTATTGGATGTGTAGCTTGCGAAAATTTTCTCCCATTCTGTAGGTTGTCTGTTTGCTCTCATGACAGTTTCTTTGGCTGTGCAGAAGCTTTTTAATTTGATCAGATCCCATTTATTTATTTTTGTTGTTGCTGTAATTGCCTTTGAGGTCTTCTTCATAAATTCTTTGCCTAGACCAACGTCTAGAAGAGTATTTCCAACGTTTTCCTCTAGAATTCTAATAGTTTCACACCTTAGGTTTAAGTCTGTTACCCAAGGTGAGTTGATTTTTGTGAGAGGTGAAAGGTGTGGATCCTGTTTCAGTCTTCTACATGTGGCTATCCAGTTTTCCCAGCACCCTTTATTGAATAAGGATTCTTCTCCCCAGTGTATGTTTTAGTCTGCTTTGTCAAAGATTAGATGGCTATATGAGGATGGTTTTATATCTGGATTCTCTGTTCTGTTCCACTGGTCAATGTCCCTGTTCTTGTGCCAATAACAAGATATTTTAATTACTATAGCCTTGTAGTATAGTTTGAAGTCTGGTAAATCGATACCTCCCATTTTGTTTTTATTGCCTAGGATTGCTTTTGCTATACGGGGTCTACTCTGGTTCCATACAAAGCGTAAAATTATTTTTTCTGTGACTGTGAGAAATGATGTTAGTATTTTAATAGGGATTGCATAGAATCTGTCAATCACATTGGGTAGTATAGACATTTTAACAATGTTGATTCTACCAACCCATGAGCATGGTATGGTCTTCCACCTGTTTATGACCTCTGCTATTTCCTTCCTCATTAATTCATTTTTTATGGCTGAATAGTACTCCATGGAATACATATACCACATTTTATTAATCTACTCATGAACTGAGGGGAACTTGGGTTGATGCCACATCTTTGTGATTGTGCATAGTGCTGAAATAAATATTTGAGTGCAAGTATGTTTTTGATAAAATACCTTTTTTCCTTTGGGTAAATACCTAGTAGAAGGATTGATGGATCAAATGATAGGTTCTTCTTTGAGGAATCTTCGTACTGTTTTCCATAGAGGTTGTACTAGTTTGCAGTTCCACCAATAGTGTATAAGTATTTCTTTCTTTATACATCCATGCCAGCATCTATTGTTTTGGGACTTTTTATAAAAGCAATTCTCACTGGAATGACGTAATATCTCACTATGGCTTTGATTTGGATTTCCCTGATGATTATTGACATTAAGCGTTTTTCTTGTTTTTATTGGTCATTTGTCTATCTTCTTTAGAAAAACTTCTGTTCATGTCTTTTGCCCACTTTTTAATGGGGTTGTTTGATTTTTTTTCTTGCTGCTTTGCTTGAACAAAAATAGAGATATAGATCAATGGAGCAGAACAGAGAACCCAGATATAAAATCATCCATATATTGCCATCTGATCTTTGACAAAGCAGACAACAATATACACTGGGGAAAATAATCCTTATTCGATAAATGGCACTGGGAAAATTGGATAGCCACATGTAGAAGACTGAAACAAGACCCATATCTCTTACCACTCACTAAAATTAATTCAAGATTGATAATAGACTTAAACCTAAGGCATGAAACCATAATAATTCTGGAAGAAAATGTTGGAAAAACTCTCATAGATATATCAGCCCAGGCAAAGAATTTATGAAGAAGACCCCAAGGGCAATCACAGCAAGAACAAAAATAAATAAATGAGACTTGATTAAATTAAAAAAATCTTCTGCATAGCCAAGGAAGCAATCAATAGAGTAGACAACCTATAGAATGGGAGAAAATATTCACATGCTATACATCCAACAAATGGTTAATATTTTATTTTTTAATTGACAACTGTACACGTTTTTAGGGTACAATGTGATGTTTCAATATATATATATATACACACATACATACACACATGGTAGAATGGTCAAATCAGACTAACGCTAACTTATTTATTACCTTAAATATGTATTGTTTCTTTGTGGTGAGAAAATTTAAAATTCATTCTTTTGGCTATTTTGAAATATACAGTACATTATTAACCATAGTCACCATGCTGTGGAATAGATCACTAGAACCTATTCCTCTTGCCTTACTGAGACTTTGTACCCTTTGACAAACATCTCTCCTTTTACCATTTGCCCTCCTCTCCCCAGCCTCTGTGACCAGCTTTTCACTCTCTACTTCTATGAGTTTGACTTTTCAGTTTCCACACGTAAGTGAAATTGTGCAGCATTTGTCTCCCTGTGCCTGGCTTATTTGACTTAACATAGTGTCTATGTTGCCAGAAATGGTAGAATTTTTTGTTTTTTAAAGGTTAGATAGTATTCCATTGTGTACTTTAACAACTTTTAAAAATCCATTCATCTGTTGATGGGAAACCCCCATTCTTAACAACGAGTTTATAAATCCATTTCTGCCCCTGACACCTCCAAAGGTCAGAATTAATGGTAATTCGACAAGGATAGGAAATACTTCTCCTCCTCCATCCCTGTCATTTCCATCCTTTAAACATGACTCCTGGTTTACTCAGTGTAGTCAACAGACATTCCCTGAGCACCCACTGTCCATTTAAAATGTTTTTTGTGCCCCTAGACTCTGGTCTGGCACTATAGTAGTTCTGTGGGTGATTTCCAACCAGTAATACATAACATCACGATATTAAGTACATATCACAGAATAGTAACATCTCTAAGTGGCTGGTATCCATTTCAGTCCATGTAACAATCACATGAAGTAGGAGTCATTGTCTCAAGTTTACAGAAGAGAAATGGAGGGTGCCAAGTGCTTGTGACTGCCTTGGGCTCCCACCGTAAGTAGGGGGCACAGCCCATGTTTTCTGATCCCAAAATACCACCTGTCTCTTAATATTATAATTGCCTCTAGATGAGGTTCCTTCCTACCTTAAGTAACAATCAACTAGAAGGGAAAATACTTTACATCAGAATGTAATAAGTACTTTAAGTGAGATTCCAAGAAAGTACTAAGTTGGCATATTGAAGGGAGTGTTTTATTTATCCGCCTTGGGATTAAGGAAAAGCTACCTGAAAAAGTATTTGGGTTTGATTCTAAAGAAGGATGTGTAGAATTTCAGTAGGTATAAGTGGAAAGAAGAGCAACTAGAGTTGGATAAGGATCATTGTAAGCCAAAACATAACATCAGAAACTTAATGCACCTGTTCAGAGAATGGCGAACATTTCTTTAGTCGTCAGAATGTGGAAGCATTTACAGAAGCAAGTGGTAATGGTAGATAATGCTACAAAGTTACATTCAAGCCCAGAGGTGGAGGATCTTGAATTAAAAAAAAAAAATAAGTCTGACTTTATTTGATAAGGAGTGAGATAAATTTGGACTAGGAGAGTGGGATGTGAAAGCTGTGTTTTAATCCTGGCAATGCTTTCTAGAGTCCACTGAAGAGGAGGAGGTAAGTATAGACAGAGGGTCTGGTTAGGGAATCTTAGGATTCATATACGTCAGCAACCAGGACCGTAGAAATGAAAACTAGGTGACATTTTAGAGATGAGCTTTGCAGGACTTGGAGCCTGGAGGTATGATGGTGAGCAGGAAGCATTTAAAGATGACCCTGAGGGTTTGGGCTTGTTCCTGGAGAGTAATGACACCATAGGCAGAGGCAAGGAAGGCGGCAGTGAAGGAGATGAGCAACTCCATCTCGGACACATTGATTGCAGATGCTTACAAAATATTTAATTGAAAATATTTTCCCTCACTTGGGAGAAAATGTTTCTGCCTTCACATTCAATTCCAAAATGATCTCTCCCTTTCAAACTCCTTTTGGACTCTCATCTGGGCCACAGAATCGGCATATTGGTGAGTGTTGTAATCAGTGTGGAGCTTTGCTCATCAGGCAGATATCCAAGTCCCACTCCTGGGTATTGTTAACATGTCACCTGTGACTCATGCGCAACAAAGGCAGAGACCACTCCCAGGATGCTTTCGCATCATCTCTGCTTCTGGTGGCCCTCTATGACTTCCTCTCTCGGTTATGATTGACTTCACCTTCTAGTAAAAGAAAACTTGACCTGCAGTGACTGAAGAGGAGATGCATTTTCTTACACAGCTAGAATCCTGGAGTCTGGAGAGTATAAAACTGATGGATTGGGCTCATATCATATCATATTTGCCAGTATGAAAATCAGCTTCCAGTTCTTTTCTTGGCTTTTCCCTCACATTTGACACCTTATGGTCACAAGATGGCTGCTGCAGCTCCAAATGTCCCATCTAAGCCCAAGGAAGAAGGGAAAGAAGTTGGGCCACCATGTCTTTCTCGTATATTAGTAATAGAACAAGCATTTCCAGAGCCTTTGGCAGACTTCCTTGTTTATGTCTTTGTCCAGATCTATGCCATGTGGTCACTCACTTGCACAGGAGGCTTAGTTAGACTGGTCACATTGCCAGCCCTAGCAAGGAGGAAGAGGGGAATGGACATTGACAATGTCTGCAATAGTTGCCCTCCCTGCTAGACTGTAAACACTTTAAAGGCTGGGCCCATGTTCCATCAGGCCCTATCTATGTCCTTGTTTTGTCACACCCTTCTCACCTGGCACTTTCCAGGACATGTAAAGTTTGGGGATGAGAAGGGTTTGAGGAGCCACTCCTTGCTCGTGTGCTAAGCACCACCTCCTTTTTTGTCTTTTGGGTCCCCTGAGCAGCAGTAGGCATGTAGGAGCCTCTAGATATGTATTAGAGAGGCTCTTTTCAGCACCTTTCAAAAAAAGAAAAGAGAAAGAAAGTAACTACATGCTCAGAGGAAATCTATAATGCTTAAAAATAGAATAGGGCCCGAGTGCATTCTTCAGTAATGAATGCATGAAAAGAAGCTTCTTAAATTATGAATGTGGCTTCTCTTGTTTATTGCCCCATAATCCTGTTTTATTGATTTCGGTTTATTTCCAATCACCTCGAATGAGAGACTGTGATGCCTAGAGATCTTGATCCCTTAAAAGTTTGTCATTAAAGCTGCTCTACTCTGCTGTATTTAGTTGTTTATTTTTTGCTCAAAGTGATTGAATCAATACATATACAAACAAAACACTTTTTCCTTTGCTCCCTAGAAGACTAGAGGGAAAAAACGTACAGAAAAGCTAAATAAAGATGCTCAGATAAAAAAAAAAAAAAAAAGTCCCAGTAAATGACATATTGATTTCTTTCAAAGAGGCAGAGTGTAAATTAAAAAAAAAATTTTCTGACACAGTTTTTAAAGATGCCACTGACTCAGCAGAGTTGGTCCTTATTGACTTTCTCTTCCTGGAGGGCCAGGGTGGAAAGACAGCCCACTTTTCCCAAGATCAACTGGTCTCAAAGTTCTCAGGAGAAGTTTGCCTCAAAGCCAATACTAGCAAAGCTTCTTGACTCTGTAAGATCAGTTCTCAGCTCTGGTTTTGTCACCTACCACACTGCCTCTCTGTATAAGGATATTGCAGGGTGGTTTTTTTGTTGTTGTTGTTGTTGTTTTTCAAAAAACAATGTGATCATCATTCTTTGTTAAAGTGGTTGCACTGAAACACAGAATTCTCAGAATTGGAAAAAAGTGGGAATAAGCAAGGGCTGCGGTCCTGTTATGGAATGTTCTCTAGAATGCTATTAAGCTGTAGTCTAGGCAGATATAGAGGGGAGTGAGGGTAGAGGCCTGGGCATTGAAAGAGCAAAACCAGTATAGGAATGGCCGTGCTCTTTCTCTTCTCCCCAAGTACCTTTGAGAGAATAAAGCTAGTTAAGACCCACAGTCAGGAGGCTTGGAGAGAAGCACAAGGGACCTGGTTTTAGAAACATAAACTATTTGTCATAATTCGAGTTTCTAAAAACTATGTCACACTCCTTTGGCCTGTTCAAAATCATTTTGCAGAACTGTTCTCAGGGGGTGGCTATATAATTTGTGGAAGCCAGTGCAAAATAAAACTAAGGGTCTCCTTATTCAAAAAGCAGGAAAAAGTGTTATTAGAAGTACTAAAATACAAAGCTTTCCCCCCTTTTCTTTTATTGTCTCTCAACTTGTTGTGGTGTTTTTATTTGCAACTTAATGCCATTTAAGTAAAGAAATAGTTCAAATTTAAATTATTAGCATGAATATTACCATTCATCTTTATATTGTGAAATGCTAGTTTTAAATGCAAATATAAGAGCATTCAGCTCAAATGCAGACTCACCAAAATAACACAATTTGTCTTTCATAGACCATATATGCGTGAGTATTTTGTTCTTACCAGAACAGTTGAAACACTGCCCAAAACTAACTTACTGGTTTCTGCTTTGCTTCTTGATACATGCATATTCTATCAACATTCTTGAACTTTAGCCCAATGGTGAATAAGGCAGACTGAAAGGAAAAGATCTCTGTGTTGCCCTATCTTTCCCTCTTACTTCATGTCATTATTTTTAATGTACATGGTTGGCTAATACAGAGGAGTAAAAAATGATGTGATAGGTTTTCTTTGTTGTTTGTGTTTCTTAGAACATGGTTGCCTTTTCTCTGCTTTCTAAGCAACTCTGTTTTGAAGGGAAAGCATGGCCTATTGGGGGTGTCAGTACTCCCTCTTACTAGTAACACACTTACCTGCTACACGGAAGACATGGTATGAAGTCCCAAGAGGGAGAAATGCAAAGGAGTCAGGTTTGCCCTGAGAACTTATCCCTAGGCACTATTGTCTAAGATACAACACCAATCTCCCAAGAAGAAATATTGACAGACGGATTCAGATAAAGCTGTTTGATTCATATTACTCCAACACATGGTGAGTCCACAGAATTCCCGTACCAATAGGGCAACAGGAACACTATATATGGATGGGGTGGCAAGGAGCGAGGGTGGACACACACATCGCGTATGTCTCCTTGGCTTACGCGCATGCACCATTGTTCCATTGAACTTCTCTTAAAAAACACAGGTTCAAAGATAAATGATTAAGAATATAAAAATATTAAGAGCAAAGCATTAAACTCAGCATAGGGTCTGTATAAGCACAAAGCCCTGTGTGACTGCATGGGTCTCACACCTGAGATTACACCTATTATATTTCCAGCACCCACGTTGGCAGTGAATGGGTCCTGTTGTTTATGAACTAGAACAAGAAAAAATTATTAGCCTTGCTGTACATCAGAAATGAGAAATGAATAGTCTTGTTTTCCCCACGTGGAAGTTCTGTTGTGTTTGCTTTCATAAGTTCTTTTGAATCAACATCTAAGACGGAGTTATCCATCTAATACTAGTTGCAGCCTGGGAAATAACTAGTAACTTCTGAAGGGTAAATAGGCCCATCTAGATTTCTGAATTTCTCATTCAACAATACCTGAAGATGTTCCTTAATGTGGGATTTATTACATAAATCATATATCTTTGTTTGAATCCATCCTCCAATCTTTCTCTGTGGGAGATTGGTATTACCTTCTCAACGTGAGTAACTTGGGCTAAATTCTCAATCTAAAGCTGACCTCCTTTGCATTTTTCCTCTATTGGGGTTTCATATCATGTTCTCCAACTGACCCTCATTTTCCCCTCATAGTTCTAACTCAAGCTTGCTGGCAGCAGTCACCTGTATTGTATTAAATGCTGTTTCAAATGCCCAGCCTTGCTTTTAGCTTCTGCTGTTGCTCTAACACCTATATCTGGCTTCTCTAACATTATATTATATGGCTGAGTGGGAGATATTTTTTTCAGTCTAATAAGGAAAAGATAATCTTGTGTTTCTATCAGTTGTATTTTATATACAATTCATTGCATGTGATTGTTCTGGGTAAGTTTTCTGTGCCACATACTAAGTTCTGGGATGTACTAACATTCGCTTTCTTCTTGTACTTACTCGATGTCTTCTTGAGCCTTCATCTCTTTCTTAGAGAAAGATCTGGAGGGAGGAAAGGAGGAAAGAGGAAATTAGGTCTTTGGAGCTTCAGCTCCATTTTTGGCATTCCCCTTATTATGGTTAGACCCTAAATACTCAAAACAAGGTTTGTGGTGATAATAAGAGTTCACAGTGGAAACGTAGCCAAGCCTTTCTGATTAGCAATACTAGAGAGGACAGCAACAATGAGAAAAACAGCCATCAAAGCCAGATTTTTATGTGTATATAATCAATAGGCCCCCAATCTAGGTTCCTAAAGATGGTGTAGGTTGGGTGAGTGATTTTACTTTCTTTTTTTTTGTTTGTTTTGTTTTTTTCTGTCTCCTAAATAATATGTAATTTCTCCAGGCCAAGAAATAAATTGAAAGGATTTAGAGGGATTTGCTTATCAGTAGAACACCACGTAGCATTACATTCCTCCTGCTTTTGGGAAGGTACATTGAAGTTTGGTTAATCTTCTGTGGTTCAATACTCCTCTTCCCTCTGTCAGGCTGCCTTGAACAACAGATTAATCCCCTTTCCACCCACACTCTTCCCCCACCCTCCCCCAGCCCCTTGATCCACCCTTCCCTTTTTGAGTAAATGGAAGAAAAATCTTAAAAGTGGGGGGAAAAAGGAAAAAAAATGATGCACCACATTTACTTATGTAATTGCAGAAGACATCAAGGATAGAAATGAAGGACCCCAGTCCTTGGCACAAAATTTGGCTAAGCTTAGCTTGGTTTTTCTACTGTTAATTAAATCTTGAGTCCACAAAGGGATTTCCTTAAAGGCTAATTCATTAGCAAAAGTCATTATAAATCATGTCGTTCTTTATCCTGCTCCGGTATATGCATTGTGGAAAAGAAGAAGAATGAGCAGGTTATTAAAGACGCGTAGAGTTTTTAGGGAAGTAGGTGACACTATTTGCTTGGATCCCTGTGTAATCTGCTGTCTTTAGCAACAATGGATAAATAATCAATGTTTTGTTACCATACATACCACTTATGAACCCAATATTAAGTTTAAGCTTTTGTAACTAATGCTTTAGCAACTAATCAGTGTTTTCTAGTTTGCCCAGGTGTAAATCAATAGCCTGTAAACTCCATGGGGACAGGAACTATGTCTGTCCAGCCCCCAGCACAATGATTGACACATGATAGGCAATGAATAAACATATGCTGTGGAAATGAATGATTGAATGAGTAAATGAAAGAATGAATAAATAAATGCAAGAATAAAATTACATATCCAGAACAATGTGTGTTTTTTTAAAAAACTCTGACTACCTAGCACATTTCAATTACTTAATTTTGATTAGCCTAAATGCACATTGATCCCAGGACAATTTCTTTTAAAGCCTTCTTATTCCATTGAAATATGAGCAAGTAAGACATACAGGTAGTTATATCTTACATGGCAAGTGATTATCTCCAGGAGTATGTAGAAAGAAGAAAGGAAAGTAGTATCTTGAAAAACCCATGACAGAAACCCTGAACGACAGTTTTATAACTCACAGGGGGTTGTTCTAGTCCACATACTTATGCACATAGAGGTAGGATACAAAGGTCACCTTAGTGACCCTCGGCATCGTAATAAGAGTAGAACTTTGTCTCTTTGTCTCCATCATTCGGGACCCGTCTCAAGGCATGCCCCCATCTTTCACACTTGAGTATGACAAGTTAAAGTCACTTATACTCCATTTTGTCATAATAATGTCAGTCGCTGCTTTTGAAGATGGCTCTAAAGGGGGTGTTTAATCAGAATAAAACGATTGTATAGGTATCACATTCATACAGTCTCACTACATTCTAAGATTGTTTCTCTTTCAGGCTTGCGTTGAGTGAATGATGGGGATGGGGGATAAGAGGAGATAATGGCTTCTAACAAGCTTGCCTAAGCTCCAGGATTTTTCTACCTTTGGTTTAATAGAAAACTCATCCAAGGGTGTGTGAGCACAAGCACGTGTCTGTGTATTACCACTGATCAAAGATGGGACTATGCAATGGCAACAATTTAGTAAAGAAAATCTTAATAGATACCTTTAAAATGAGATGGTCAAACTTTTCAAATCTCATTAAAGGTTATAGGTTCACCCAGAGTCAGTGAGTGCTAGGTAATTGAAAATTGTCTCAGGTATCTTTTATTTAAATAGAGAGTGAATGCTCATGATGAAGCTGAATTAGAGGCCCCCTGCTCCATATGAGATACTCGAAGATGCAACTCCATCTCAGAATGGAAGTGTAGAGGGGAAAGCACTAAAACACCAAGCATTTGAAGGAATTTAATTCTTTTTAGCATGGAGCAACTCAGAGATATATGGCTGTTTTCTGTGGGACTTCAGAATATTTATGGGCCTTTCTCTTTTCCTTTTTCACTGGAAGAAAGGAGATCATTCTTGAGTGTGTTATTTATAATTTCATAAAGCTGTTCTGTGGCAGGACTTATTTTATCAAGCTTAATCTCAGTCAAATAACTGTGCTTCGAAGGAGCTGGGTGGAGAAAAATGATTATCCTCCAAAATGATTAGCCTATTACCCGTATAAGATAAAGGGCTAAAGGGTGGAATTTGAAGTTAGAAAAGGCAATTTGTCAGTAAGGAGGGGACATGGTGAAACTGTCTTGAGCATTTCTGATCGCGGCAGTAGACACTTCTCTCAAAACCAAATAATGGATAATAATGAGGAACAGTGTGGAGCCATTCCCGTGGTAGGCAGGGGTAGAGCCCTTCAGAGTAAATAATTAGGAGCAGGTGATTATAGAATCAATAACTCATTGGAGGAAAATGAGAAGTCAGATTTGTGAAACTGAGGGAATTGGAAGGTAAATATACTCATAAATTTACCTGAGTGGGCAGAGTTTGGAGCTTTCTTCTGTCTCAGTTTTATTCTAAAGTAATTTCAATAAACATTGGTAGGAAAAAAAGAACATAAATGCAATAAAAAAAATCTTTCAGGAAAGGAATATAGAGGGGTCCTGCCAGAGAGATATTTTATTGAAAGTTATTATAATACCTATCTTTTATGAGTCCTAACACAGAACCAAGTAATTTCAACATGTGGATTAAAAATAAGAAATACGTATTTTAAAATAGAGTAGTATGAATTATTATTTTTAATATAAAACTTGGCTAATATGTAGGGGCAGAAGATTTTCCTCCTGTTGAGAAAACAAGGTAAGGCATTTAATCTGTACTGCGGAGAAACATTGCAGTCATACCCATGCACTGCATTCTGAAACCATGTGTAGTAGCGTCCACAGGAATGTGACAGGTGACACTGATGAAAGCTGGGGAGGGGGAGGAGGACAGAAGTCTGACAGGGCAGGACATTAAATTCTTGCTTATTATCTAAGTGTTCGAGAACAACACGATAACTCGAGTAGCTGTCATACTGTCATTTTAGTCCATCTCTTGGCTCCCGTCATCCTGTACTAGCGGAGGTACAAATACACTGTGCATTTTCATGCCTCTGAGCCTTTGCAAATGCAGTTGATTTCACATGAGATGCCCTTCGTCTCCAGCCCACAACCCTTGCTTTCTTCCCCCGCTTCGCCGCTGCCTGGCCCTGACGGCTCATTTTCCACTTGCCCTCTGCCTGGGCGATATCTCTGCTCTCCTGCTAGTTGCTCCCTCAGCACCTTACGCTACTGTTGTCATAGCATTCAGTTTACCACGTCAAGTTTGCCTGTTTACTTGGTTATCTCATCAGAGACTGCGAATTCCCAGAGCAGAGGAACTGTGTCTCATCTATCACTTTTCCTCTCTTAACTCTTACAGTGATTGACACGTAGGTGTTCAATTAACATTTATTAAAGTGATCAATAAAAGAATGAATGAATGAAAAAAAGCACCTTGATGATACATTCATATACCACTGTTGGGGTATCTAGCAGCCTAGCCACTATCAAAACTATTTGGTTTGTGGATGATCATAGGTTTTTTATTCTTCCTTGAATAACTTATAGATAATATTTTCTATTTGATTTGGGGGATCATAATATGTAAACACTTTAAGCTTAGTCATTGGGAATTAAGAGAGTTTTAGACAATAATTGCGAGGGGAAAAACGTAAAGAAGATGACATTGAAGGCACCTTGATGAACATTTCCAACATACCTGTATGAAAAGAAGAGTTTCCTAATACTGTTAGCTGAAAGGACATTGATGGTGGGCAGTTTAAAATAGCAGAAGTCACTGCCAAAGTCTATACGGTTGGTTATTGTGAGTACTTAAAGAGTTAACATGCATTAACTGCTCAGCACAAAACCTAAATATAGCAAGTTTTTAAAAAGGGGTAAATGCTATTAGTAGACATGATTTTAGATAGAGTTCAGATATCCATTTCTTCGCAGGACTACTGACTACTCTTTTTTCTAAGGGATTAAAAGTAATTATGGAAAATGGCTGTGATTATGTGAAAATATACACACAGCCTAAAGCTACTGCATTTTGTTTAAAGACAAAAGGCCATAGGTCTGTTCTACTCACAGCAATTTTATGTTGAGTCTGTGTATATCTGCAGCAGTGAAACCTGCTCCACCAGCCATGGGAAGTAATCATCAAAGATTCACTAAAAATCATTTAATTGTACACTTAAAATGGAGTAAAGGCATGATATGTAAAGTATACTTCAATAAAAAAAAAAAGAAAGAAATCACCAACTCCCCTCTAACTAGGGACTTTGCACTTTAAACAATAAAACATTCTCTTTGTCTTGCTTCTGTGAACACCTTTACCCTAGGTGGCGTGCTGAACCACTTGTGGTCTGGTGCTGCCCAATTCATGAATGCTCAAATAAACTCTTTAAAATTTGGAAAAAAAAAAAAAGAAGAAGCATGCCTTTTCTTTAAGTTCAGCATCTTGCTGCATTTGCTTATACCTGAGGAAGGACCCAGACAGAAAAAATGAAACTTACTGAAAGAAAGCTCTCGGTTTTCTGAGAGTAACTTTGAATCAAATTGCCATTACTTAAGATTATGGTCCTAAACTGCTCATATTATCCAAAAGCCTTGATTTGTAATTTTGGTTTCCTAGATGTCAGGGAAAGAAATAGCAAAAAAAAAAATTTTTTTTAATGTAGCATTCTTAATCTTGTATACTTTTACAAATCAAGGCTTGATGCCCCTGGCACAGTTTCCTTCTGAAACTACACTGTCTGCTGTGGTAGGCATGGCCAGGGTTGGGTGCCAAGTTCTCTAGGAAAAAATTGGCTACCACGTTGGGTGAGGAGGGATTGAGATGTTTGTAGTTGCTTTGGGAATTTCAGTTGGCTGTGGGTCTAAATGGTGATGATGAGGTTTGAGGGACAAAAAGAAGGAAGAAAATTCATAGAAGACCCATGCTGATTATCTGGATCCAGAGCCATTGGAAACAGATTATCTTTCAATGACATTTTAAGCTCTTTATGAGTATATTTTTCTTTATTACTCCTCATGTCAGGTATAACCAGAAATAGTGTGTGTACCATAAAATGGAGGTTATAAATTAGCAACAAAGAGCAGTTCTAATAGGGTATGAATCATATAAAATAGATTGCATAGGCAGATACCAAATTTATTTAAATTAGGAGTGGCTACGAGGCTTGGAATTACTGTGTTTAATTTGTTGGTTGGTTAATTTATTTAGTTATTTTGTGAAGTAATTCTCACACACACACGTACACACACCCAAGGTCACTTTCTGACTCTGAGTGGAGGAGTTGGGATTCACAATTGTGTTATGTCGAGAGTCAGGCCCTTTCTTACCAACTCTGCTCGACTGCCTCCCTTTTAACTTCCTCTGACTCTAGGTACCATTTATAGGAGCTACTGGAAAAATATAGTTCTGTGGCCTGGGAGGACCATTGTATTCACACATGCTCGTATAGAAGATAGCAGGAAACAAATCTCTGGAAAGTGGGGCACAGGGAGGGTTGTAAGTGGAGAAAGGGAATCAGAACATGGAAGAACACATGTGTGGGGTCTTCAGTGGATATTAGGGGCCCATTCTTGGCATGGAATAATAGGTTGGATGGGCTAGGACAGTGGGGCTGGGGACAGTGTCACCCAAACCACATGGGAGAGAAACTTAGTAGTATTAGGGGAGGCTGGAATAAGTCGAAAAAAAAAAAAAACAGTAAATATTCTTTCAATCTCAGTCTAATGTTTTTCTGAAAAAAAAAAAGAAATTACATCATTTCTTTTTCTAATTTTTTTTTAAATTTATAAATAATAATTACACATATTCATGGGGTACATAGTGATGTTTCAGTATATATAATATATAGTGATCAGATCAGGGTAATTAGCATATGCAACATCTCATACATTTGTCATTTCTTTGTGTCAGGAACATTCAATATACTTCTAGCTATTTACAATTATATATTATTGTTAAGTGTAGTCATCTGATACTTAGGAACACTAGAATTCATCCCTCCTATCTAGCTGCGATTTTGTATCCTTTAACAGCTCTCTCTCATTCCCTCCCTTCTCTCTTCCCTTTCCAGAGTCATTGATTTTGGCTCATACACATGAAGATGTCTCCCTCCAGTTAAAGATTGCACTAATGTTTTTGTTAATTCATGTTTTGGTTTCCATCAGAGTTATGCCTTGTTTTTACACATTTGCTCAATGGCCTTTTTAAATTGTATTGTCTTGACCGGCTGTTCTTGAAAGGAGCTCACTAGATTTTCATTAACTCACCAGTTTTCACTCAATATTAGAAACCCAAGCGCTACATGGCCATTCTGCAAGGTCCTTACACTCAAGACACTGACAGTTTCCCATTGAATACCCTTCAGAAGTGTATTTTCAGTCTCGTTTTTATTACTGCCTCCCTAAGGAGCTTTCCAGACTTTTTTTCTCCCCGTTGCCCTTCTCCCACAAAATTTTAATACCAATGAAATATTGTATATTCATTTATGTAACTGTGGACTTTTGGAGGGTCACAAACCATTGTAAATATTTAAGATTCTTCCGTAGTCCAAATCAATTTTTGCTACCTTGGGGGAGGTATTGCCCCTGCAGAAATAAGACTTTGAGAAGACAATGATCGTGGCTCTTCCAAAATGGCGTTTGCATTGTATAATTGCCTTCTTCATTTGAACAGTTAACACTTATCCCCTTACCTTCCCCTTTCCCTGAGTAACCGGAAGTGGACCTGTATGGGTCCCTGTCATAGCAGAAACACCAAGGGAATATGCTCACCATCTCTGTAACACAAATAATGGTATCCTAGGATACAACTACGAGCTTCAGTTAGTTGCTGGAACTGAAACACGCAATTCAGCAGCATCTATTGATAAAAAACAAAAAAGTATGTTTGGAAATTCTTTTTTCTGCTAACCTTCAGGAGAAGCACGATTTGAACTGTCTCCTTGTCAGATGTGGAATAAAGATGAATTAAATGTTGTTTAAGGCACCTGTCTGCCACTGTCAATTAAATGAATAATCTGACGTGGTCTTTCTACTGGTCTTTGCTGTGTCCAGTAATTCTATACCTAGCGTCTCTATTTTAAAAAGGATACTTTCTGGAAATACTGAGCATATGGGTTGTCTTATGTATTTGTTTACTAGGGATTCCATGACAAAGTGCCACAGACCAGGTGGCTTAAACAACAGAAATTTATTTTCTCACAATTCTCGAGACCAGAAGTCTATAATCAAGGTGTTGACAGGGTTGGTTTCCTCTGAGGCCTCTCTCCATGGCTCGTAGATGGCTGTCTTCTCCCCTGTGTCTTCGCAGGGTCTTCGTCCCACTGTGTTTGTCTGTGTCCCAATCTCCTCTTTTTACAGGGACACCAGTCATATCGGATAAGAGCCCACCCTAAGGACTTCCTTTTAACTTATTGACCTCTTTAAGGCCCTATCTCCAAATACAGTCTTGTTCTGAAGTGATAGGGGTTAGGACTTCAACATAGGAATGTTGGGGGGTGGCATAACTCAGCCCATAATATCACGTAAGACCAGGTAAAAGAAGCGTATTTTGAGCCACAAACACAGACTTTAACTGAGATGTATCTGTTCAAACTCCCTCTATGTGTTTTACTAGGTGCATGTCCATTAGCAACTCACTTAACCTAACTTCAATTGTAATTAAGCATAGAATAGTCATCCCTGTCCCAAAAGATGGTTGTGAGAATTGTGTCTAATTAATTAATAATTACTACAACGCATAGGTATATATACATGTCTGGCACAGCATCTGGCTTATAGCAATTGCTCAATAGAAGGGAGGCAATTTGCTTATTACCTTTTCTTTTGAACATGGATCTGGACTTCAGTGCATCAGGAATGAGATCAGCAAGTCAGTATTATCAACATAAAGGGAAAGAAATGAGTCTTATTGAGCAACTACAATGTATTGTACTCTTATACACATAGTAGGCCAACGTTTGTTTTTTGCATAAGGCCCGTGGATTCATTTATTCATTCACCAGTGTTTACTGTACATGCAGTATGTACCAGGTACAGGAAGCCGTCTTCTTACCTACTGTCTGGCAAGGGCCCTTCTCACTGCTAACACTCGCAGTCCTCTTTATTTCTTGCAATGGATTCCCTGGCATTGGGGAATTTCTGCAGAACTCAGAATTTAGAAAGTGTCCCAAGTTGAATTACTATTGTTGGAATCAAATTTTTTTCTGCTGTCTTCAGAAACAGCCTTACCTGTGTTCAGGGGCTGCTGTGTGGTGTTGCTCTGCTGGTCCACATTACTAATTCAGCTATTGTAGCAATTACATGAAGGATAAAAGCCATTATGCCGTCCCTGAACAGAATGCGTTCCACAGCATTCATTAATTATGCCAGCCTATAGAGTCAACCACCGAGTCGTACTCTTGAGACCGTACGCCATATGCATTGGAACTCTCTCAAAGCCACAGTGCATTTCTGTGTTGGCTCGTACTCTGGCGTTGCCCACCCTTTACTACAGCCCTGCTCCTGTGCTTCTGATTCTCACAACTGAAATTAAAGTCAGAATAGAGTCAGGCTGCACAATATCATTTATAGAGATGAGTTAGACTTGAGCCTCCTGGAACCACCTTGGGTTACTCAGCTTCTCAGAAGACCCCCACAGACTGTCTGGACCCAGGGCCATTCACAGCTACTCAAGGGTTTAAAATTGTCTATTCTACAGCGTGCCCTCTTTAGAGAAAAGAAATGGTAATAATGATGGGAGATGGGATATAATGATGAGTCTTTGATGTCTTTATTCATGGGTTTCCTTATCTCTCTTTCTCTTTTCTCTTTCTTCCCCCCATCCTGTTATTTTTTCTTTGACATGAACAGCCAACATCAGATGACCTTGTCTCATCTGCTGAATGTTCAAGTGATGATGAAGACTTCGTTGAATGTGAGCCCAGTACAGGTAGGTCAGGTCAGTCTTGTTTTGCTTGCTTTCTTTTTTCTTTTGCAAAAAACAATACATACATATATGTGATTATACATGTGTTTTATATATACTATAGTATGTTAATGTGTGTATATTTTCTGTATCTATATATGTATAAGCATACATATATAAATATCAATTTATAAATGAAAGCATCAAATTCCATGGAAGGAGTAATAAGACCACAGGAAAATTTAAAGTCAGCTCCTTAACAGCTAACAAAAAATTCTAACTAACTTTGGGCAGTCAGATGTTCACATTCACCACTGGAACAGCAAATGTATAGCAGCCAGTGGCAGCTATGAAATTGACAGGGGGTGGGCACATAAAGAGATCTAAATTGGAATGACATCAAAAAAAGCATGAACCCAAATTATAGAGACATAAAGATTAGTAAATATCACTTAAACTTCATGAATTCTTCTCAGCCTAAGCGGCCCAAAAAATAAAAATAAAAAAGTTCCATGGGATTTCAACAGAAGTTAACATGGTGTTATATTTATACTAATTTTGTTCATTGTGTGTCTAGAGAACTTGTGCAATGATACAGTATAGTAAACACAAAATTAGTACTGTACTATGCCATGTCAACGGCTGTGATGCTTCAAAATGTATCTACTGTGCTGAAGTTGAGAGGACTTTGGCAATCAGAAGCTTTAATGTGTTCCCCATTTGTACCCAGATACATTTTGATGTTTTATGGTATTTCTTTATAGTGAGCTATATATTAGATAATGTCCAGTGGGCAACTGCAGTCCCTGATGATTTCCTATCAACCTTCCCAAGTTGTCTGTTTTGAGGCTTACTCTAAGTTAAACATTTATATGTATATAATAGAGAACAGATATCATGGAATTTCTGTGTATGTTTAATAGAATTAAAAGCTGGAGTTGGGTCAGGGTCTTATTTCTTCAAAGACTAAAAGAAATAAATAGAATTTTCTAGTTAATTCTTGGGTTGTTTTAATTTTCTTCCTTTTCTTTAAGAAAAGGCAGGCGAACCATTAAACATTTTCTCACGCTAATTCTAGAGAAAAATTTGAGCTTCATGAAAAATAATATAACAAAAATTAAAACCTTCCATTTCTTACCCCAAAATGATTTACAAGATTTTAAATCTTGTCAAAGCCTGACTGCTTGCTTTCTTGTGAGTGGCTTTGGATCCAGGAATTTCTGTGGGTTCCTGTCCTTAGTATTACACAGAGACATACCAATGACATGTTGAGTCTTTCCATTCTGGAGTGTAATCTGTTCCATTGGAAGCTCCGCTGTGTAGAAGAAGGAAAGTAAACGCGATCTGGTAGGTCAGATATTTTCAGGTTATTGGATAATAATCTTCTTGTACTAAGTGAGACTGTAACTCTAAATGGCAGATATATCCAATCTATACCAGAACTTGGGCACCAAGTTTTCATTCACTAATTAATTCATCCACTCAGCAAATAATTCTGAGCACTCACACAGGATACAATATATCTCTAGATTTGAGTCCTTACTCTAGTAATTCATGTATCAGCTGTTGGAAAATAGAATAAAGAGCTTTGCTGTCTAAATTAACTCTCCAACATAATTAAGTTCAACAAATATTTTTTGAGGGCCAACTATGTACATTAGGCATGTGCTAGATATTAAGAATTCAGGTATGAATATGACATGATCCCCAAGACATGTTAAATTAACTGATTTTGTGGCCAATTGTTTAAGATACCTAGACTTTAATTAGGATTCTCTATTTATCCTTTCTCTGGTTTTCTTCCTGTCTTAGCAGTGCCATCTATATATGCAGCAATGAGTATTAAATCTTTAGATTTAAGTCTTATAAAAATCTAGGCTTGGCCATTCTGAAATACTTACCACGATCATCCCCTAACTACCCCTCCTCTCAGAAAGTCATCTCCATAGTAACCTTCAAAATAAAGCAGAGGACTTTTCCAGATCTCAGATTCAGATTCACAAGTTCTACAGCTCCCCAAGCTGTAGGTATATATTGTTATTTCATGTTGGAGTTTAACAGGCTCAAACTTCAGTAGCCCCAAACTAAATCCATTTGCTTTTTAGTGGCTATACAGGTATATCATCTGATTCAAAAGCAGAGGACAGAAATTCAACACCAACATTTCTTGAGTAACACGATGTGGGTGGGAAGATATGTTTTTTAAAACAATATGTTGTGCTCTGCAAGGGAGCATGGGAGAGGATAAATAAATAAAGTGGGTGGCAGAGCCCCCACCCTGAAGGAGCTAACAGGTAGCTCTAGCAGACAGATAATCCCCTCTGCCTGGGGTAATGCAACTCATCATTTAAAGAATGAACATTTCTTTTTTTCCAAATTTATTTACTCCATACAGTATTCCTAGTGAGTGACTTGCATACACAGGGAAATATGTCAGAGGCATATTTAATGCAAGAAGTAGATAGACACTCCTATTGAGGCAGAGAGAAGAGGGTTGCCCCAGGGACCTGATTAACACTGATGAGAATTGCCCACTTAGAGCTATCAAGCCCTCTTGTGCATCAGTTTGGAAATATCTATGTAGCCTTCACATTTTCCAAAAACAATACAGATCTAAATCAGAAACCAGTTTCTGGGGCTAGTTTGCACTGCCTAAAGAGAAGCCTTCTATTGCCCATGCAGAAATGCATAAGAATGACATTTACATAACTTCGTTATAAATTGTCAATCCTGCAATTCTATGTGAATATTGAGATTAAAATTCTAGTTTTGAACACCCTAATTCACTGCCTCATTTTCTAAAATCTTACTCCTTTTCTAGGCCTGATGCTTAATGGAAATACACTAAATCTGGCTAATTATATAGGTCTTGTTCTATCATACTAATTACCTTATCTTCTTTCACTTTGTTAGTAAGTTTATTTTCTAGCTGTCTCAGTTATGGAGGCGTTTTACTCTTACAGATTTTCCTGATTAATTTACATCCACTTGAAGCTCTCACTTTTCATAAATTTGGACAATTTAATATATGCTGTAATTCAACAATTTTTGATTTCACATGGGCATCAAGTTGTAAATGAAATGGGCTTTCTAATTTAATTTTCTTTAAATCAAAATAGATTTCTAAATTGCTGGTTTTGAATCAGATGTAAGTAATCACCTTTCACACTTAGAACCCACCTTAGCACTTGGGAGTCACCACAGTTTCGTGTAGCTTAGTCATATCATTTTTAGGGACAACTGAAGTATTTTCGGAGTTTGGTAGTTAGTAGTCTAAAAACCTTTCAAACCCAAAGGATATCAAATTTTCATTGTGCGTTTTCACTGGAGAGTATATAGAACAGTAAAAAAAAATCTTAAACCATTAGAGCAAGGCACAGAGTAAAAGTAAATTAGGATTTGTTGACTAAATTAGTTTCACTCTCAAAATATCTCATAATCTTAAATTAAAATTGGAGAATCACTTTTATATCCCAAACTTAATCTCTCCTTAAACAGCTAAAATAAAACCTATTGAATTATTTAAAATCTATAATTTCATGTAATAAATATTTCCCTAACAAAGCCTACAGTTCTTTAACAAAAAGAATCCTCTGCTTTTTTTCTATCCCTAACTTTCCCAGGAATTAGATCCTTTTATGAATCACAGGTGTGACAGCATTTTCTGAATCCAGCTTTAAGAATCCAGAATTGAACCTTTAAATGATAAAATTATAATGAAACCATCTGCATCCAATGAAAACATTTGAAAGGACATTGAATAACTATCTAAAGTGAGGGTCAGGATTATGACTCCTAATTTATAAATGTTGATTGTGTTCCCCACACAAGAAGTCAGTATTTATTTAATACTTTAGAGTTGTTCTTTGCATAGAAACTTTCCTTCCCAGCTACATGCCCTTTGATCTTAAAGTGTGTAGGAAACTCACACTTCATTGTCCTTCTTACTTCTTTGGATCCAACAAGAAAAACAGATAACCTGGGAGTGTTCAAATAACCACTAGGAAATGGGATTTCTTTGTGAGATAATGGAAGCCAAATAGCAATTAAAATCTTTAGGAAAATCACAGTTGTGATCCGAAATGTGGGAATGAATTCTGAAGTACAGAGACAATGATAAAATTCACTTTCTATTTCTTCTTTCTCCCTTACTCCTGCTGCTACCCACTAGTATTTCCATCTTTGGAAATAGAAATAACATCAAAATAAGTGTATTCTTAGGTTAGCTTTTGTATAATTAAAAATCATCAACGTTCTGGATTTTTTATATATATATAGTTGCAAGATTCTAAAAGTCCTGGGGGCAGGGGACACAGAGCAGAGAAATAAAAAGAAACACCTTTAACACCTTAGCAATGGGCATGGTGGTACTTAACTAGATTGATTCATCCAGCTGTTACCCAGGGGTACATTTTTCTGGTGGTTGATTAGCCAGTTTCTCTGCCTTCACTTTTGTTCAATGTCCTTTGATGGAACCTCAAGGGACAACACTTCCACCAGAGGGCAGACAGTAAAAGGAAGTTAAGATGAAACACATCCATCTGTCAATAGGACGGTGCTAGACAACTTTCATAACGTTTGGATTGAGGGAGATGTTTAAACTGATGGCGGTAACATGAGATCACAAAATAATTACTATTTCGAGAGCAGTTCTCAGAAGTATTTTACTTCTCGTATCTGCAGTGTTCACATTTGCATTTTGTGTTACTGCTACCTTGTTCCTCTTTGTTAGCCCCACTATAATACCCAGCTCAGACTGGGTGAAATTTAAATTTAGCATAACACCAAGAGCATGCTTGTATTAGTATTTTCCATGTGGAACTGGGTGCTTAATCTTTATCAGTTTTAGATAAATTTTCAGTAAATAACTTTATAATGTAAAAATCTGGCACTGAGTCATTAGAAGCTCACCAAATTATTCAAGTTTTTATTTGTTGGAACACAGTAGGAAATGAAGCTGAAATGTTATGACAATATGAAGGATAAGGAGAAATAGAACCCTATTTAGCAGAATCTATAGATGACAAAAAAGGGAACGTTTTGATTATTGGTCTTAAATATGATGTTTGTGATCTTATTTGCTTATAGAAATATATTTTGTCATTTGTGTCTCCAGTAGCTTTGAAGAGTTAGCAACCTGTATGTAGTTATTACAAAGAAGTGGATTTTTACTTAATTATTAATTTAATTTTAGAAAGATTTTTCTATATGGAAACTCAGGATGGGTAAAATAAATGTCTAAATAAAATACCAAAGGAATGTTAGAGTATGACAGTGTTCAGAATTTCACCTTGAAGAGCTCAGATACACTTACAAACACTTTGAATGAAGAAATAATGGAACTAATCTGAGACAAATGGTTTAGCTTTAGAAAGTGGACTGTAAATAGTTGGAAAATTAATTATAATTGCCTGTGAACGTTAGTCATTTTTACATTTGAGTTATAATACATGCCTAATGTACACAGAAGCAAACAGTTATTCACATGTTTAGGTCTAGGTTAAATCCTATAATTTTTAAATTGCCTTCATTGATCTATAAATTAATAGAATATGCTCATGGGAGTATAATGTTCCCAGTTTGATAGAGTAGTTTCTGTCTTCATTCATTAACCCACTAAGTAAGCTATGTCACTTTTGTATAACCCATCACCACCCCAACCCATGTTAATTTTTAAGTCATTGGAGCAACTATGTGCCTTTTAAATCCCAAACAGTGAAACACTTTGAAAATTAGAGTTAAAATAGAAATGTAACAATAGAAGTCTACTAATTGGCTATTGCATTGTAGTCAATTGATAGCTCACGGTTAGTGTAGATAACATATGTGGCCCATATATTGACTACTATTATGAATTTTATAACAAAAATAACAAATTTAATAACAAAAATGATAAAAATGAAAAAATTCTATTTAACTACATTACCCAATATTTTTTTGGTATGTTGAGGAGGGGACAGGGGAATCAATAAGCCCAATGTGTAAGTGTATACACCTCCACTTGAAAGTTTAATAAATCACTTATTTATATAACATTTTGGGGTAACTACTATGTGTAGGCACTGGCATGGGTGCTTAGAAAACAAAAATAAATAAGACCAGACTCCTTCCAGAAGTCCACAGTTTATTAGGAAAGGCAGATGTAAAAATAAGGGAGATAAGAGGAAAGATGGAAAAGGAAGGGAAGAAACACTGTGGACAATGGATGGAAATGCCTTGGATAGTAGCAACACTCTAAGGAGAGTTTGCCAACCCAGGGAATAACATACCTTGTCCAAGGATAGGCAATAAAATGACACAAGATGATGCCAACCAGCAACAGATTCAATTAACACCCCAAAAGCGTCCTTCTACATTTTAGTTTGTGGACATAGAATTTCTCATTTTTTATGTTTGAAAAATTAGTACAGTTCGGAACTAAATTTTTCTTTGAACTTCACATACACCGTATGGTCTAGGGCTAGGGCTATTGTAGGTAATAAGGTAAGGATGGACATGTTGAAGGGAGAATTTCAAGCCAAACTCATGAGAACTTCCTGATTCCAAATGCCAATGCAAGTGGTAGATAAGGAGTGAGCTTAATGAAATCATTAAGCAGGTCCCCCCAAAATAAATAAATAAAGAGGGATTGGGTTTTGAAAGAGAAGTCTTTATGGGTTTTCTTTTATCTCTTTTATTGTGTATTTTTTTCCTCCCGTAAGCCCCAAGTATAAGTACTGTGTGTATATATACAAAATAAATATATACGCAGTGCCTGTTACTATATATATGTAGACACAGTATAAATGATATTAGACTAATGTAAGCAGAGATTAACAACAGCCCCTACCATCAGTCATGTGTTTACACAGAAATTCACACCGTCATTCTTAACCAGCATCAGCCAACATAGACATGCATGATACTGTTTTAACTTTGCAAACAAAGCATGTTAATTTTTCTTCAGGATTTGCTTTCTTCTTTATCATAATTATAATGGTGATTTCATAATTCAGTTATCCTTGGGAGGGGTGAAAATAAAAATTATACAGATATATCTATCCATATATGCACATTCCCGTGTATATATATATAAATAGATATATATCTTGTATATATTTGAAGAACATTTTCTGTCATTTCACCTCATCTTGTGCCGCATGAATTTTTGGTGGTTCAATTTACTTTATTTTGTTTTGATTCATATTTAGTATTTTGGTCATTATGGCTATTTTTAACTCATTGTTATACTTTTATGAGTAATTATAATCATTATTTTTAAATACTGAAAGATATATAGATATACAAATCAAACAAGGCAAAAAAATCTTTTCTTGCCATCCTAATCTTGGATTCCTCCCCTTTCAGCATATCCCTCCAGTATTTATCTCAAAACAAAACAAACCCCAACAAAATCCAAGAAAGTTGTGTACAAAAGAATGAAATACTGTGTTTTCCTCTTCTTCTTCCTATGCATAGTTTTCCTTTTTATTTCCTTCCTTTTTTCTTTTTATTTCCCCCATATCTGCACAGACCACTTGCTTTTACTCTCCCCCCTTGATGACAATGTTATTAATTGAAAAGATGACAAATGAGTAAGAAAAAAAAAAAGAAAAACACACAGAAACAACAGAGAAACACACCCCTCTCCACAAATTTCAGATGGCATAAAAAGAATTTTATTGCAGATATAGACGATTTTTTGTATCTTTTATTTCTGTCTGGACAAGCCCAGGATCATTGTGTGGCATGCAGTGACAGTTTTTGTAGCTAATCAACTAACCATGGCCTCCATCGCCAGTGCATGAGCTGTAATGACGCCATCTTGTGTTCCATCCAACTGACACATCCAGGCTAACCCAGCAAGTTCAGTGTATGAGTTGTGGGGATAATAATATTCTCTTGTAGTTATAATTTCACGGGTTCTCATTATTATTATTACTTCCATTGGGTCATGGCAACCCCAAGAGCTGCTCTTGCAGCATCTCTGTATGGTTTTGTTCTTATATTTTCTTTTCTTGGCACGGCAGTCAAGCATGTGTCTCTCGTCTGGCCCATCTGTCTCGCCATCTTGTCTTGGAGTCCACTGTCATGGTGTCGTTCTGTGATTCTGTTCTCTGTTTGTAATATGTGGTTCAAAATCCTCTGCCTTTATTTCTCACACTCCTGTTGTCTCTACTTTTAACCTTACCCCTAGGGAACTTCACAAAGAAAACAAATTTTCAGTCGAATTGTAAGGCTGATAGCTGTGGCTTGCCAAATGGAAGTCATAAATTACACTTTTTATCTGACCTTAAGGAGGAAAAACTTACAATGGGAAACTACTAATAATTATGCCCAAACAACAACCTGATCAACAACAATAAGAAACCCTTGTTGATTTCTTTGACATGATTAAAGGAACTTGTTGTTAAAGGGACTTCATGTAATACCTAATGTCCAAAGAATTTTTCCATAAGTTATCGGTCTTCTAGTTAGAAACTTTTCTTCAGGAACTGATCAACAGAAGTTTCTTTTTCAGAAAATGCTAATGAGAAAGCATTATAATTCCTGCTGTATAGAGCAGTGCCTGATCCTGGATTGGTGAGGAATTTGTGGAAATCTGAGTATATTTTATTGTAAAATTTGCTTATGTTTATGTATTTTAACAAAATATACATGTGTTCAGCAAGGCATCTGAGGAGAGGGAAAAAATGTTTTAATTTATTGATTCCACCTCATGCATATTCAAGGTAAGATTTTTTTTTGATCTTTCTGAATCAGATAATATATATTTTATTTTATTTTTTCACTCATGGAAGCATTAGAGAGCCAACACTTTGACATGGATCTAAACTGTTTCTTTCCTCCTTCAAAAGAACATGACATACACAATAGTTTTAGTTCTGAGAGTTCTGAATTTCTTGAGACAACTGGAAGAAGGTACCCAGTTAATTATGTAGATGCTAGATTATAACCTGTGATTATCCAGGCAATTTGATGCATTACTTGCAAGGATTTGGTTCGTTTGATACTAATAGTATGAAAATGACACTTCATAACAACTTTACCTACTTACTCATAAAAGTTGAAGAAGAGAATATAAAATAGGTATAAAATGGGTAATAAATAATAGATTAATAGATTAAGGATTGTTTTAAAATATGAAGTCTGCATTTTTAATCTGAAGAATAGAAAGCCTATTAAGACACGTGGTTTTCTGATGATATATTTTAGACATGTCAGGGTAGCTATTTGTTTCTTTTAAGTGTAAGGGGCAAAGGCAAAGGATGAGGAATTGAATGGGCTCTGTAGGCTAAGAAGAACTTTCTGATGAAAGAAGGAAGGGAAACAGGAAGGGGGAAGAGAAAGAAACAGAGGTAAAAAGAAAGGAAGAAAGGAAAAGGTACTGATGAACAAGGTACAGCAGTGTGTATACATTTAAAAACTAGCACGTGCACACACACAGATACACAGAGCCCTAACTGTAGTGTGAAATATTTGTGCCATGACTACCAACATGACAGCCCTAAACTCAGAATTAGGAAGTGATGCTCACCAGCATACAATCAGAAAGACACTATAGACATCAATAATCCCAAGAGCATAGATAATAGTAAAATATGATAAAATAATTAAGAATTGATAATTTTTAAGTTTTTATCATCATTGTTTTATTATAATGTGTTTGTAGTTTTATACATTTTAATTTTTGATAATGGTCATATTTTAACAACCCGCTTACAAAATTTCCGAAAGCGTAGCAATAGGCTGTCATTAACCAGCTCTAGCACACCACTGGTCCAGGTATCATGCTGGGTGCATGCAAATAGTTTGTTTATTTAAATCTCATTTTTGGTTATTATGAGGTAGGAACTACTGAGGCCATCTTACAGTTGAGAAAATTGGGATTCAAAAATTTGCTTTTCTAAGGAAATGTACCTTGCACATAAGTGGCAAAGATAAAATTCAAACCTAAATCTGTTTGAAAATGGACACATTTTATTTCTATTGCAGCATGCACAGAGTCATTCTTAAACACGAAAGCACTACAATTTGAAATTTTCATATGATCACTTGTGGAGTTTAATGTGACTAGAGTTTCTTCATCCCAAGGAGGTCCTTGCTTTAGTGCCATAGATAAAATGGAGTTTAAATGTATTATGGTTGTGTAAGTGACAAAATGAAGGCAGTGAAACAAAACTAGGACTCCCGATACTCTGTAAATGCCAGAAAAGTTATGCCTATGTCTTCAGGAGAATGTCTGCTTTGACTACTTTTGTTTCCTCAAAATTGAGACATCAAATATTCTTCCCTTACTAACACTGAGGTTGACTAGGATATTTCGTAGGTTTTCGAATTCTGTTTCTTGAGCTTTGGAAAGACAATAACAGATGCATTTCTTAGCATGTAGTTATAATCTACAGCATGTTTCCATTACTCAGTTATGGTTTTGTAACTTTTAAACTATAGTGAACTTTAGTTACAGTATTCGACAGGTGTTAATGAACAAACCGCACAGTGAAATATGTCAATGCCCTTTGCTTCCACATTTTCTCATAAAGTAAACTAGTATATTAACATTTAAAACAGCGTGAAAGCCATTGTATTGCACAAAACAACTGCAGCTTTTAAAGAGATCATTTTACCATTAGATACTCAATCACTGCTTTGTGAAGGAGTTTGAGAGGTCTGGGAATTAAAAAGGAAAGTGTTGGGGCTTATTTAGTCCTTCTAATTTGAAAAGATAGATTCTCTGATTGGGTTTCTGATAGTGCAGTATTTTACTTTAATTTGGGTTGGAGTTTAGTTGCCCCGTAGTAAACTTTCAATGGCAGCATACGTAATGTTGAATAAAGTCCTTCGAAGTGACTTCTAGGCTTTCTGCTAGAGGTTTGCCACCACTACTATTTTTGTTTCTTCATTCAGTGAATATTCATTGAGCATTTACTTTAGTAAGTCCTAAGTACTTTACATTTTTAACTTCTTTAGGGTTCATAGGAATCCCATGAGGATCTATTATGATCATATCCATTTTAAAGATAAGTTAAAATGAGGCACAGAGGAGCTAAACCAATTGGCAAGGAAGTAGAAGAAATGGGATTTGAATCCAAGCCATCTGCCCCCAGAGCCCACACACTGGTCACTAAACTATCCTGTCTCTTATACAGTTATTGCTTTCCTTTTACCTGTGTATATGAATCACCTGTCTGCCTCCTTGACAACAATGAAAAGAAGTTTGTGTATCCAGTGTATTAAATGGCTGGGGAATACTTGTTAAATGAGTTAATTATTATGTATCACAAAGGCTTGAGAACTCTGGTTGCTATGGGTTATGAAATTGTTCAGTTGTGATTTATCCAAAGAACGGTGGTTAAAATGAGTTCCCCTGATTTCCTGCGAGGAGGAATGGTTTCAGTATTGGAGAGAAATGCCAACGCTTATGTGAGATTAGCCTCCCTTGATGTCACCTATGTAATAATTTGTGCACTGGGGGTTCCAAGCTCATTACTCATGATCAGTCCTGTTCAAAACATATGATCAGACAACAGCCACCTTTAACTGATGTCAGGATTCTAAGAATAGAGGCTCCTAGTGAAAGCTTGGGTTAAGATGCTGTGTTTTCTTTATTTCAGAAATAATTGCGTTCCTTGGAACACAGTGTTTTAGATGTCATAGCTAATAGCAAAAACAAGTGAACATGTACCTAAGAGGATGTATTTCTTATGTTGGGCTCTTTCTGACGTCTGTGTGCTCTAGACATCTCTTAAAATCATAGCCATTTATTTATCTTTCTTTTTTCGCACTTCCTTGCATTATGTATTTAAAAAAACCCAAAACACACAAACCAACCTTTGTTGAGCCTTTGAATTTTCTATGCAAGAAAAGAATCTTTAAAGATGTTATAAAGGACTAAAATGTACAATTAAAAAGAAAGAGTTCTTTTAAAATTGTGTTTGCTTTTATTAGAATCCTTCTTCCAAGGAAAGTATGACCTACCCAAGCATCTAAGGGTCTCATACAAATTATATCCATCTTGCCCCATCCTGAAGCCAGATCCTAAGCTGGAAAGTTTGCACAAGTGAAAATGTTTGAGTACCCTCTGTCCTAGAGCTGTTCTTCCATCTTGGCTTTGAAGCACAGAGACCTTTTTACAAAGAAAATTAGAGCTGGCAATATTGTATTGCCAAGTGTTCAAATTTGTCAGATCAATCACCCAAGGCACAAGTTGGCAAACTTTTTTCTGTAAAGGACCAGAAAGTAAATATTTCAGACTTTGAGTGTCTTATAGTCCCTGCCATTAACTACTCAATCCTGCTGTTAAAATAACACAAAGGCAGCCATAGACAATACATAAATGAGTGAGTGTGGCTGTGGTTCAATGAAACTTGATTTATGAAGCAGAGACTGAGGAGGATTTGGTCTACAGGGCATAGTTTATCTGTGAGAAATCTTATAGTTTAGGTGTTTTTTTTAAAAATAGATGAGACTTTCTTCCCTATTTTATAGTCAATCCTAACCAGCATATAAATTCTCCATTAAGCACGTGAGACCACATAGGATATGATAGGACATTAAAAGCTCATCTGTAAGGACATTTTCCAGCTTTGTTTTAAATATGCCATTATCTCAGACATGAAACATGACAAAAAACAAACAAAACTAGAGTCATCTCCACCCTGCTTGTACACTGCATTTTGGGGTAAGAGTTTAACGTTTTGCCCTTCCTTTTGCAAATCTGTCTTTTGAATTCCCTGCCTCTCCCGGGGCGTGGGCTGCAATCTCCCCTGTGTGCAGACCTCTTTGGCAGTAGCTTCCTTCAGCTCCAGCCCACATACTGTGCCACATCCCGGTAATTCTTCCCCAAACCTCAGCGTGGGTTATTGAGCTGACAAATGTCTAAATGACTGAGATATGATTTTGCAGCCTGCTGAGAACCTCTCCTTTCCCTGTACTCTTTGATTTGCAGCTTTATAAGTTTTGTGGGAAAAGTGAGAAAAACATTCTTGGTGACACAGGCAGTGAATGGGGAGGACAGAATTTAGGGGGTACAATATATAGGACTCCTTCCTGCATTGTGAGCAAAGGCATTTATTTATATCGTAGCCCTCTGAATGTCAGAGGTAACGGATTATACAGTACGGTGCAGGAAAGAACATTCTATGTCCTGAGGTGAATAATGTGTTCTACCACCTGGCAGCAGATTAGACAAGAGCAGGCTATGAAAATACAGGTTCAAAGTCATATTTAGTATTGCTGCAAAAATGGCATTTGTTACTTAAGGATTTTATCTTATAAATTAATGCTTTGGCATCTTTAACATTAGGAATCTATGGAGAAGAAATATCAAAGACAGATATACAAACGCTGGGTAAACTGTGAAGCCAGATCCTAATGTATCCCAACCCCAAAGGGAGCATAAGATTAACTTTTGGGAGCCAGGATGCTTAGTAATAACATTATGAGCTTTCTACATTAGCAAGGGCCCCTGGTGTGGTATTGTGCCTGGAGTTGTAAGGTTCTGAACTACAAAGAAAGAATAACAAGATGAAGAGATGATCCAAGGAGGCAGGAAAGATGGAGCCATGAGAAGAGGCTTTGAGGGCAGAAGGTGCAGGGGTTGGCTTTTCAAATAACCTAATTTGGAATTAGTGTTTTAATAAGCCTGTGAGATCAAAGATATTATAAAAAAAAAACAGGAGGAAAACAAGGGTAAATGAAGCACTATCGATGGCCTGAGAAGGACATAACAGAAGGAAGCTTCTTTTCCTCCCACTATACTTGCAGTAATGTGGTATTTCACCATGAGCTTAGTTGGTTTGTTTATTGTTTGTTTGTTTGTTTATACTGAGTCATTGCTGGCTTTCCCTGTAAAGCAAGGTTGCAAACTCAGTCCCCAGAGGCCAGCTGCATAACATGAATAGATGAAGTAGACCAGGTTTGATGCCATCTGCAGTCCTGGGGGAACTCTGGTGAAAAGGAGAGAAAATGCCCTCATTTAAAGACGCTTTTAAATTAGACATTTTAAAAATACTAAAATAAAGGAGACCCTATGAAGGTCAAACAAGGCATAGTGAGACACATAGTGTTTTCTATTCTATTTTTTTAAATTATTTTAAATGTAACTCTTCATACATTTGGAAAGATGTGTTCTCATTAAAATTTCTGGTTAAGGTATCACTTGGTGACACTGAGGGTCAAATTAAACATAGCAATTCCTCTTCTAAACCTCATAAACCTGAGATCTTTTTTTTTTTTGCATCTCTCTTTTTTTTCTTTTATTATATCCTTAGAGTTTATATAACTTTAAAACTATAAATTTAAGAATTTTGGAGTTCATTGTAATGGTTTTGGTTTACGTGATAAAACTGACGCCTACAAAGTTAAATTGATTTGCTCAAGGTCACTGAGCTAGTTTCTATTAGAGTTATAATTAAATCCCAGGTGTCCGAAATCTATAATCCACGCCATTTTTACTGATACCATGTATCAAATTTAAAACAGACAAACAAAAAAGCCCAAAGGTTTTTCTTCTAAATGGAGATAGCATCCAACAGAGAATTCAGAGGATGTGTGAAAAATTATCTTCACTCTGCTGGTCATTGTTGCCACACGAGAGAGGATATCATTGACCCACGTTGGCTCACGTGGGTCACGAATGGCTCAAATCTGCAACTCCACATCCTGTTGGTCACAAAGGGGACTAAGAAATTAAAGACAAATGGTGAAGCAATTAGTGAGGACTAGACATTGCTTGTGGTACAGACTCAATAAGTATGTGCTCTAGTGATGCATTGTCAGAAATGTTACCTTCCCACACAGAGGACAGATTATTAGGCAAACTAGACCACTGGTTCTCAAGTTCATATCCAAATCTCTAACAGTAGTACCAGGTTATACCATAGCTTTAACTTATCAATGGTGATAGAGGAAAGTAAGAACAATAAAGGGAGTCTCCACAAAATTAAATGTACAGAACTGCCCTATCCTCTGACATTATAGCCTCTGTATTTTGATGGTTAAAATCAATGTCTTTTACAAAAGAAATGTTTTATTACTATTTATAAACATCCTTAACCAACAATATAAAAATTGGTGACTGCATGTCAGTCCTTCCCCACAGTTTCTTTCTTCGAAATTTTACTCAGTCTGTGAAAAACAAACACCCAGAAACCAGAAAACAATAGGCTTGAAGTGTTCCCTATGTTGCCACACTAGCATGAGTAGATTCTGAAGGCTGGAGACCTTTCTACATATAAAATTTTATTATGAACTGATAATGATGATCTTAAGACCAAGCCATTTATTTTATGGAAGTCTAGGAAGTTCCTATTCTAAACATCAGTTGCTTAGATAATAAGTATTAAGATAATTTTTAATCTCACTTAAAAAAAAAGATAAAGACACAAAATAGGAGATTTCAAAAAAAAAAAAAAAACTAGGATGTTGTTAGAAAGCCAAGATCAGTTCACAAATATAAATATACTTAAAGAAAAATACAAACTTCTAAGGACCGTATGGAAAGATAACTAATGCCTATAAAATAAGTCTAGAATTTTTTTTCTCATCTTAAGCCTTATAGAAAATTAGAGGGAAAGTTATTTTGGAAAATTAAATTAGCCTACATTTGATCTAACATGATACATCTTTGTGTCAAGAGACGGTCAAATACTACAGCCCCAGCCAAAATAAGGCATGTGGTCTACACCAAAGGCAATTGCTCCTTTCCTCTCCACTTTTTTGTCTCTTGGGTAAGATATACCAATAACCTCTTGCTTCTTGAAATTTATTATCTAAAAATATTGAAAATATTACACTTAGTTTAATAAGGAATCACACCAACTTTATTGGGTGTTTATTGGAAATCAGAGATTTAATGCCCTGAATAAGGTATAAGAATTACCAGCAACACACTTAACAGTGGTTATCTCTAGGTGGTGGCCAATGTGTGATTTTTATTTTGTTGTTCCTACTCTAAAACATCTTTGTAGAGTATGTATTACATGTGCAATTGGAGAGAAGGGATACATGTTATTTTTTAAATGTCAAAGACTATATTAGGGGGCCAACAAGAAAAATCTTGTGAATATTTATATGAACTTTACCAGACCAGTAATTTAAAAAATAGTGAATTCTTCATTTCTCATGAGTTGAATTATGATGTATGGCCCTGCAAGGAAAACTGCTGGAAGAATTCGACGATGACAACGATGATGATATGTAGGGTTCTGTATAGCTGAGCACACGTTAGTTCCCTAAGGTCGGTCCTGTTCATCAGCTGACAAATGGTCCATGGATACACCAGGTGGTAATATAGCAGCAGTGGGCACACAGGTATCCTGTAAATGACCCATTACTGGAAAATTTAAAATCCGTGCTGGGAAACCAGGAACACAGATGGGATATGAAGTGGCCTTCAACAAACACTTGGGAATATGATTGATTCTGTAACCCAGCCTCTGGGTGTTGTGTACATCCTCATTGCCTGAACACTCATCTGTACATCTGCTGGTTAGATGTAATAGATGCAAGGATGCAGTTGCAAACGAGTAATTAAAAACTTTACATTCATCCCTCTCTACCTCCTTCTCCTTTTCTCCTCTCTCCCTTAATAGGATGTCCAGAAAATTAAGCTAGCTACAGATTGAGACTCTCTTCCATGTAGGGAACATCTGTCACTGTGACTACAAAGATTTTATTAAGGAATTAAAACATTTGATTACCTTTAATCCAAGATAACGTGGCAGTCTCTGTAGTCATTTAGTTTATTGGGGTTTTTCAGTTTTTCTTTTTTTTTTTTTTCCACATGAGTCTGATGACTGTAGTCCACCCCTGAAGCTATGAGATCTTTCAGCAGATGTTGTTTTCCATGTCTTTACCCTTTCCCTTGCGGAAGTGGGGAAGGCTCTCAACAAAAGCAATTTCAGAGAAGGCAGAAAAGGTTTCTATCATGAACATATTTTTAGAAACAGCTGGTAAAACAAATGGTCCAAGTGCAATGCCTGGAGCATATCTATTCAAACAACAGGATTGTTTAAAGATAAAAGCAGCTACTTCCAAATATCAATATTAGTAGTGATTTCCACACTTATATTTAAGAGATGGGAGAGCTTGCTAAGATTTTGTCATTTCTATTTTATTTTATGAGTCTTTTTTTCACTCCTTTGGTGTTGTTAGTGTGTGAATTTATCAGAAGCTGCTCATCAAATTGTTAAAATTCTGAGTATCATGACACATAAAATATATATTTTTAATTTATCTATAATGGATTCTTAAAGATTTGTTTTATTCTTCTAAAAATGTTCCTTTTTTTATAACACCTATACATAGTCCAAAGGATTAAAATGAAAAATTAATAATGTATTAATACTTAGTTATTCCTGATCCTATGACCCATGTCTTGAAAAGGTCAGGCAGTGCTTCTGAAGGACAAACATTTGTATGTGTAGCCATTAAAAATCTGATTTTGCTTTTCATTTGCCACATTCAAAGTCAGCTTTATGACCTTCCCTTGTCATGATTTTGTTTGTTTACTAAGCTGATTTGTTCTGCATGCTCTGCCAAATGCCATTACATAGCTTCCTTTATCACACCAATTGGTGAAACAATTTTTTATTGTCTTTTTTTACAGCAGTTCCAATTTTCAAATTATTGGTGGATTCTCTCTGGGTCAGGCACTGCATGAATGCTGATTTGTTATTATTGAACTTGATAAATGTTCACTCTCTCGATTGCCATTCATGTTGATTTCTTCCTCTACTTTCTTCACTATGATTCTATTTTCACTTAAGAATAGTTCAGAAGCAATGCATCAAGGAGCGTTATCTAGTAGCCATGTTGAACCTAGTAGGATCTTACCCATTAGAGAAAGGCCCCATTGTGAAATGTCGCACAAAGAAAAAGTTTCAGTATCTTTTTTTCCTCATCTCAGGCCCCATCGAGCACAATGCTTACTTGGTAGATGGAACTGATACATTTTAAAAGTTCTTCACTTTCACTTTTTTCAGTTAATAAATAAAAGTGCCCTTTCTAGAGCCTAAACACATCCTAAAGTGCATCCTTTTGCTATTCTATCCCAAACTGACCCACTTGATGAATAGTTTTTGACATTATTTATGTAGGATAGTCTAGGACTGATTTTTTTTTCCCATCATGCAGGTCCTGGAAAACATGATCATTACTAATAACCTACATTTTTAAAAATATATATTATTATCTTTGTATCATTATATTTGTATCAAAGCCATCCATTGATAATTTTCAAGACTGGTTCTTCTTATGTAACTCCATATTGGAGTTACGGGTCCTCCAGCACATGTTCACACTGGAAATCTAACCACAAAGTGTACGTATGTGTTTGTATGAATAATAGAGTGATTATATGTCATATGCACGCAAAATTACACAGACATACATATACTCACCTTCCTTAGAGATGTTTTTAACTTTTTATTTTAAAATAATTTTAAAATTGGAGAAAAGTTGTAAGAATAATACATGGAACTCCCTGATGTCCTTACTCAGATTCAACAATTGTTAAGATTTGCCACATTTGCTTTGCCATTTTCTCTCTCTCTGTATCTCTCTCTTTACATTTATATGTGTGTATGAGTATATACACACATACACAAGCCATTTGAGAATGTGTGCACAAAATAGCATGTGCATATAGATATATTTCCCCTAAAACCATTTGAGACTAAGTTGTAGACATCATTCCTTTTACCCATAAATAATTCAGTGTGTATTTCCTAACAAGCACTTTCTCTTACAAAATCGGAGTAAAATTATCAAAATCAGGAAATGTAACCTTGGTACATAATCTCATCTAAAGTACATATTCACATTGCACCAACGTCTGCATAATGCGCTTAGGGATTATTTTTTTCTAGTCCATGATCCAATCCTGGATCACACATTGCATTTAGTTGTCAAACTCAGCAATTTTTTGAAGCATTTTCCTGATACATTATTTTGTTTTACTTCCCCTCTTGTGTTGGTCACAGATCAGTACGAATGAGTAAACTTCTTAACATTCTGCAGGATAGATTGGGACAGAAGCAGGAAGACGGGAGGAAGATTTCCCATCTTTGAGTTAACTAGAATTATGGCAAGGAAGAACTTGAGTTTTCCCTAGCATTCATTCTTTAGAGAGCACTGATAAACACAAGATATTATGACAATCTTTTGTATTAATGTTTTCACTTCACAAGGATTTCCTGAGCACTTACTGTGTACTAAGCATAGGAGAGGCACTGGGTACGAGAGTGAACAAAAACACAGATGGGGAAGCTGTCATCTAATTCATCAAGTGACCTCCAAATAAATGTGTGGGGACAAACTTTGATGAGTGCTATGAGGCAAAGGTACTTGTGCCAGGAGCACATCATGGTAGGACAGGTGACATGGCAGAGATGAGGGCTGGGAATGGGGGAAGAGACAAGGGAACCATTTCTGAGAAAATGGTATCTTATTTGAGCTGAATGACGTAAGATAAGTGTGAGTTAACCAGGCGAAGAGAAAGAAAATAAAAACCATTTGAGCTTGAAAGAGATTTTAGACATTAGGAAAAATCAGCCTTCTCTGGGAGGTAGTCATTTGGGAGTAGTAACTACCTCACAGGATTTTATATCTCAAGGTAGAAAAGAAAGAAGTCAACAGGCTTTGGTATCCTTTTGCATCTTTGGGTAAATACAGATGAGAGTGACTTTTGTGATTCTGCATTGCCCCCTTGGAGGGGAGGGCGTGGGCTTTGTGAAGAAGATTGATGGAGATTTAGTGAGCAAAATGATGCATTCACTGGAGGAAGTTTGGCTTTAAAAAAAGGGATTTCTGGGGGGTTTTTTGTATGCCAATTCCTACCAATAAAAGGGAAGGTAATAGGAATATGTTATAGCCTTTGCCAGGTTCTCAAAGTCCTAGATGATACTTTCCAGTTCGGTGTAGAATGTGCGTTACTTCAAGCACATATAGCCTGGATGTGAAAGACTTAGGATAGCATACAAACTCTAGGCATTTTTATATCTTGCAGAGCCTATTAATGAATTAGTCACACAAAAATTTTTTTAAAGAAATAGACATTTCCTCGGTGTTGTGCTGGAGGTGAGATGATGGTTAGGAAGTGGAGATCAACTATCGATATACTTAGTTTACACAGTTCCACACTTTAGAGAAAACACATTCCTTCTTCCCTACCACCACCCTTGTCACCATAGCCATTATCACTTAAGCCACTGAATATGTAATTTGCTGATTATTTATCAATGTGATTAACGATCTTGAAGGAAGTGGTTTTTACATTCTTTGATTGACTAATACTCCACAATAAAAATTTGAGTTTGTGTTTCTACAGTTGGAATAAAAGAAAAATGCTTTCTAAGATTGTTCATTAACAATAATGACAGTAACAAAGAAAGAATACTTTTTCCAAAAAGGAAATAATAGGAGATCTCTTCCAGAATATCTGACCCTATTGTAAGAGTTTTCTAAGTCATGTTTTGGATTGCTAACAGCATCCCAGGACTGGGTTGGAACTTACATATTCTTTCTATCAATTGGGGAACAGCAGGTTTTCTTTCTGTCTGTCATTATCCATGCATGGTCACTCTCTGCTTATAAAAATCCATCACTTCTGCTGCTGATTGCATTTCATAGGATTACTGCTGATTACCATTTAGATTTGTTAAGTGACATAACAAATTTTGTGGAGTCAGGAGCCAGTAGCCATCAAGGTCAACAGTAGTAGCTTGAGTCAGTTTATAAAAGAATTGTTTTATTGCCCACACAATCAATGATCAATGTATGTGCTGCCACAAAAGCTTAGTTTTAGTCATTAGCCTGTGTGTGTGTGTGTGTGTGCACGCACGCTTAGTTCTAAGGGATACAGACTTCTCTGAAGTCTCCTTCATTGAAAGAGATTGCTAGTGAGTGTCTTTTCAGTGGAATAAAACTGAGTTATGGTAACAACATCCTCTACATACTCAGTCTGCTGCAGCCACAGAATCCAATGACTTTTTTTATTAACTTGAAGGTGCCTACATATCCACAGCACCACTTACTGTATTTCATTACAATGCATTTCTTCACTCAACACATTCCAAATGAAGAAGATGTGCTCTGTAGCTTCAAATTCAGGCACCTCCTTTAAGCAGAGCTTGTTTATCTGTCTGCAACACACTTGGAGCATTTGAAAGGGTAGTGATGAAACTCATTCATGCTATGAAAATGTGTTGAGCATCAATGGCCGCTTCCTTCACAATGGCCTGGCATGGAAGGATGGAGAAGGCCATTGTTACCACACAAATAACTGTCTATTTGCCCCTAGCCTGACTTGCCTAGAGAAGTTGCAACATTTTAGAATGAATGAAGTTCTAATTTATGACTATAGTACCTAGTTATAATTTTGTGACACTCTTTAACAAGCTTGCAAAGAGTAAGTTTGGAATCTAGAATAGTTTGTTCTATTTCTGGGGGAGGGAAAAAAGGATGCCTTGTACTTATGTAGGATTCTTTATCTGGCCACAGAGTTTGATTTGTGGCTCAGGAAGTGGGCTTGGAGGTCATGCTCAATTGGCCCTGGATATGAAAAATACGTTTTTCTCTTTCAATTTCAAAATAAAAGCGCCACTCTTTCTGGAAGCTTACTCAGTATACCCTAAAATGTGTGGCTTTTGTGTGATAGAGGAACCCAGGAAGAGAGGATAGTTTGATATGTGCCTGTTTTTCTTATGAAAATATTCAAGTAGAAAAATAGTCTGGTGGGGCTCACAAGGAGGCATTCTCCTTTTACAAAGCCTGGACATTAGGGACAGCCCACAGGCCTGAGACCATGCTAATGCCACTGGCCAGGACTAGGGAGAGGAAGTCCTGGGTTGCTATTCCATGACACAGATTCACCCAAATTGCACTGGAGAAAAACTTGTCCACTTTAAAATAGAATTTAAGTAATATAGACACAAAGTAACTCTCCATTTGCCTTAAGAGACTAAACTACCTTGTTCTATTGTTTACCTAACTCATTTACTCCATGAGGGGAGACTTTCTCAGTAAACTCTTCAGGCCACTTCATGGACTTTCCGTGTTATTTGGTGTGAGGCATTGTCAGTAGCGGTAAGCCACCGATTTTCGGTCCTCTCTCTCATTTTCTTCACACTGATTGATGAAACAGGAAGGAGGTTGAATAAGCTCAGTTTTGAAAGATGACACAAGTATTAAATTGACAGATATACTTCTAGGAGGTTCCCGTCCATTTCAGGAAAGTGTTGATATAAGGTCTTTAAGGGTCAACAGTCCTATTAGAGATAGAGACCACCAGGGAATCATGCGGCAAAGAAAAATGAAAGAAATGTCTAGATTCAATAGGAAATTGGGAGTGTTGAGAGCATTTTAAGAAAAATGCTTGCTTTATCACCAGCTGTGTCGCTTTGTTCAAAGGGACAAGAAACTTAATGCTTTTTCTGCAGCTTAATAGAACTGCAGACCTATTGCTACAGCTTTTTTTCTCTTGTGCATAATCTTGTGAGTTAAGAGCTGGTGAGTGAGTGTTTTGCGTGAGAACTGGTCCTGTACAAGGATGTTAATGCAGAACTAGGCTAGGTTATGGCGTTCCACACATGCAAGGTGGGAAAATGCTTCCTCTGGTGTTGTGCATTCCGCCATGCTTTTAGGAAAGCTCGTGTAATCACGAGAACTCAGAATGTTGCCATAGATTACTTAGAGGCGAGGTTTCTATGGCCCTCATACAGGCGTGGGGATCCCCCGGCCTTGAGGCCACATGTGGCCTTCTGGATCCTCGAGTGTGGCCTTTTGACTGAATCCAAATTACACAGAACAGATCCTTTTAATAGAGGGATTTTTTCTGTGAAGTTTGGATTCAGTCGAGGGGCTGCACTTGGGGATCTGGAGTTAAATTTGCCAAACATGAGGGTTTTCCAGCTTCACTTAATGTGTTCGGAGGAAGCTATTTCGGATAGGCAGAGCTCCATTGCTCTTTGAAATGACGAGGATGAGCTCTCCCTGTTTGTACCTACTACTCACTAGAGACTAAAAGCGGGTAGTTTGGCTGCTGGCAACGTTCCACTGCAACAGCTAATACAGTGTTTTGGAAAGACGCCAGCGACAGCCAGATTGAATTAAGCACTTTACTACTGAAGATCAGTTTTGCGGTTGGGGACTTGAAGTCAGCAGCTGATCCACCTTTTAGTTTGCAGCTTGCTTTGCTCCTAGTTTTTTTTATGTCTTCTTCTGTGAGTTCCCCAGATGTTTCACTCAGGGTGGATTCTCTTTCTCTCCCTCTAACATGCACATGCGTATGTGAAAATCTCGTAATATTTTGGAATTTAGCAAGCCTTTTCATATTTAGTCATCCCTCAGTATATCTGGGGGATTGATTTCAGAAACTCCCTGGAATCCCAAAATCTGCAGATTAAATCTCAGGTCCCTTATGTAAAATGGTGCAGTATTTGCATAGAACCTATGCATACCCTCTCATATCATTTAAATCATCTCTAGATTATTTATAATACCTAATACAATGGAAATGTAGTGTAAATAGTTTTTATACTGTATTGTTTTTTATTTGCGTGTGTTTTTATTTTTGTATTGTTATTTTTTATTTTGTCAAATATTTCCAGTATGCGATTAGTCAAATCTGCAAATGAGGAACCCACAAATAGTGAGGGCCACTGTATGTTACTTTTTGTCTTCTACTTATATTAATGATATTACAGTATTATCTATGTTAATGATATTCATGGTTCAACAGAAACACTAAAGAAAGGACAAGATTGACTATCTTCCAAATTGCACTGTGGATCTTGGCAGGGAGGAAGAACTAGATGTCAGAGATATGAGTCTTCCCATGGCTCTAATATTCAGTGTCTGCATGAACTTCAGACAATGCCTTAAATTCTCTGCAATGTAGTTTCTTTACCTTTAAACCAACGGTTCCAAACTGAGGGTGATTTCATCCCCAGGGGACATTTTGGCAAGATCTGGAGACATTTTTGATTGTCACAACTGAGGACATGCTAATGGCATCTAGAGGGTAGAGGCCAGGGATATTGCTAAACATCCACAGTGCACAGGACAGCCCCCACAACAGAGAGTTTATCCAATGCAAAATGTCAATAGTGTTGAAATTGGGAGACTGCACTTTAAAATGTAAAAATTTATGTCTACCCCATTTATCACAAGATTATTATGGAGCTGAAAAAATATATTTTTTGAAAAACCATAAGGTACCCTTCCACGTCTGATATTAATATTATCTGGCAGTGCACATATGGACACCAAACTTGACTCTTAAAGGAAAATAGATTTGCTCTCCTAGATTAAAAGCTATCAGATTGAAATATATTAAATTTATCCACTGACTCTTGGTTCATAATTTTATGGCTTTAAACCAATTCTCTAAATATAAAGAGAAATAATGAAAAAGTATTAAGCTTGAAAGAAATCTACCATTCAGTGACTAATACAGATAAAGGAAATTGGAATCCCTGCAACTAATAGACTTTTCTATTAGCATACAGCCATAACACATCTTTCCTAATAGAAACAAGCCTGAAATGATAAGTTGTTTGGATCACATTAATTAACATTCAGCTTGCACCTGAGGTTGGGTTCATTTTACTGGTGTTGATGAATATCAAACTTAACAATGTCTAGTCACATTATATTAGAATAAAACATGTTTTACAGTGAAGGCAAATTTTAGATTCTGCTCTTAATAATGGCCTTTTATATTAACTCAGATAACTAAATGTAGTAAAAGAATGAATTAAATTCCAGTGAGCCAAACTATAACATTGGTAATAGCAGTAATGAGAATTAATCCTTTTTGTTTCTTTTATTGTGTGGTTGCCTCATAAGTATACATAACTGTAGAGTTTAAAAGGAATTTTTATAGATACTAACTTCTTGCTTTATTTTTTCTAGTGCAATTCCCTTATAATTTTAGCTTGGGACCCATGAACAAAATCTCCTGATTTTTTTTTTAACATTTACATGAGCCTTTTTATTGGAGAAGAACATGCAGTCTTCATCAGATTCTCAGTAGGATTTATTACCCAAAACCATTGAGAAATCACCCTTAAAAGAAAGGCAGCTCCTAAATGCCCATCTTCACCAAAAAGTCCTTTTCAAATCCTATTGTATTTATTCTATCAACCTATCAGCAGATCATCTCTAGAGGCATTAATTGATCAAAAATTTAAAATTCTTAATTGACATACTGGCAGAATTTTTTTAAACTTAAAAATCCAGATCGGTAGCTCCACAATATAGCTAAATTGAATAATTATGTAAATGTAGCACAATATTATTTAATTGGACCTTTTGGAATGAAAATAACCCAGGTGTGCAAGACTTTCTGCAATCTGGAGCGAACATTCTAATATATATCTGCCAAGTAACAACATCGTTTATGTAAACAGGGAGAACAAGAGTCCTGGCTGCCCTCCCAAGAAAATACACACGAAAGAGCATGTGCATTATAGTCCATGCATATTCCCAGATTGCTTTTTATGGAAGTACCACTTCCATAAAACAACTGTATAGACAGACTGGCAATCCAGAGGGTTGGTAGTTAGATAAACAGACTGTTCCCACGCCCACCAATAATGTTAACAAAATGTTCTTAGCCCTTAAGAAATATAACAAAGAAAACACAGAAATCTAACATTTTCTCATACTTGGATTTGAAGTGCCACAGTGGAAAATCAAACTCCATTACAAAGTTCTACCTAGAGCCAATTTTCTTCATTTTCTTATTTCTATCTCTGCCCCTTCCCTCATCGGATAAGGTATTTCCAAGTACTACTCTTATAGGTGCTAAATGTGCACAGAGTGTGTGTCATAAGATGCCTCATCTGATTCTCCTGGCGGGCTCAGTTCTTTTAACCTTCCCATTTCTTAAACCAACCACTTCACTATGTATTATTTGTTCCTTGGTTTCACAGCTAAAGGTACAACATTTTACATCAAAATGTCAGTATTGGAAATATGATTTATGTGTCTCTCAAAATGTAGTCATGTATCTGTACTTGTTTGTATTCTAGCAAAGACATGACACAGAAGGGGCTAGTGGAATATTTGCCAAATGGTATTCTAAGTTAACAGTAAATAATTGAAAATAACGAAATCAAAACCCAAACCAGAAAAGTTTTCATTCATACCCATCTGTACTTTAACAGGACTTAACTAGCCGCAGATACAGATGTATTTCATCTTCCTTTGGTACCATTTGTCTTTTCAGTCCCTGACTTCTTCAGAGGAAAGAGTCTCTTGTGACTTTCCCAGATCACTGAGATCATCCCGTAGGGTTTCTTTCACAAGCAAGAATGTTCTTTGTGGTGCCTTGCCCCCGGTGACAAATAAGAAACCAGGACTAAGTGAAATTGCGTAGCCTTTGCCCAATGCCTCCCTACTCCCCCGCCCTACCAGCCTCTGGTACCCATCTTCTACTCTTGACTTCTAGGAGTTCAGCGTTTTCAGACTCCAAATTTAAGTGAGATTCTGCGACATTTGTCTCTCTGTGCCTGGCTCATGTAAGTTAGCATAATAGGAGGACTAAGGTCAGGAGATCTATTGTACGACATGGTGACTATAGTAAATAACAATGTGTTGTATTTTGAAAATCACTAAGAGTAGATTTTAAGTGTTCTTATCACAAAAAAAGCGTGATGAGGTAATGTCTGTTACTTAGTGCAATTGAGCCATTTCATAATGCGTACATATTTCAAAACATCATGTCATAAATGATAAATATCTATGATTTTTATTTGCCAATTAAAAAATAGGAAACTAGGTCTCTCTTCAGAACCTGTCCTGTGCAGCTGCCACTCACTGGGCTTTGTGAGGCTGTAGACTGTGTGATTTTACAATATTTTCTGCTGCCCCATACCATTGTTTCTTTCCATGATATATAGGAATAAATAATAATATTAATCTATGAATAGTTGTTTAACTCTGAGAAAATTCAGCATCTAAAAATTTGATTTTGATTTCTCCTTATATATACTTTTAGGGCTCTGTTCTAAGATTTATGGCTAAGCTTGCTTGAGCAGAGACCCTTTTTGGCAGTCTTTGCTTCCAAGGAACAGAAATGTGGTATGTAGGAAGAATTGACTAGCTACATCCCCAGTAACACAATTGAGGGATCAAATGGAAGAGATTTGTGGCAACTAACATAATTATTCAAGTTGGAATATGACCATTGCCCTGGGCTTCATATTTTTCTTCATAAGCAAAGTGGTCTGGGATTCTGGATGAGCATAGGTAGTTAGGATTTCAACACTAAACACATCCAAGCAAGGAGCATGTGGGTTTTGTGGTTAATAATCATGACAGTCACACAGCAATGTGATAGTGACAGCAGGGGAACATCACAGTATCAGACTTGGCCACTGTTCAGAGAACGCAATTTAAACCCTGGCATGAATGGAATAGCCTAGATTATCTGTGGATAGTTATTACAATCTACATAGTAAATTTCAATTGGAACTCAGTCTTCTCATGTTGGCTTCCAAGTTCCCACAACTCTGCATCATCAGGGTACATTGCTGTCTAGTAAGATTTCCTTCTAATATTGCATAGACAAAAGCGGAACAAATGCAACATTTTTTTCCTCTCAACAAAGTTCAGCTGAATGCTACTATAACAACAGTTCAAAGAATTTGGACTGAAATGGTTCTGTGTGCTGGAAGGAACCCCTTGGCAAATGACAAAGACCATGCTAAGTATGATCCACAGCTATCATTTCCATAGCTGACTCTGCTTTTCAAGTTGATTTTCTTGCAGCTCTCATTTCCATGTTTAAGACCAGAGGGTCAGGCCTGAACGGTTCTCATTTGAAATTCTTGCCCACTGGCATCCAATGCACTTTAAAGTTGTTAAAACCAAGAGCCCTTCTTCAGTTCAAAGATGTTACACTTGTAGTGTCAAGCCTGGATCATGAGAAAGTTCCACCCACTATTCTGGATAACAGATAAAACTAGCCTACGTGACACAAAACTACCTGTGGTGCTTCCAAACTATGCTTTTCAAAAATCTTGCTTTTGCTTGTTCACCTTTATAACAGGAGTTCTCGAACGGAGGCAGAGCTGCTTTCAGCTTCAGAGTACAGATGGAAATAGTTGCTGTGCATTCTACGAACACCTCAGATGGAGGCCTCCAGAGAACCTCATATAGCTGATCATTAACACCATACAAAAGATAGAGGGGTAGAGCTTGCCAAAGCAATAAAAGTTAGTCATGCCCAACACTTTCTTCAAAAAACCAGGACTGCGAAATTGAAAACTTGTCACTGTTTACATATCACCTACCAAAAAAAAAAAAAATTCCTCTGGTTCCTCTGTTGTCCTCTTTTGGTCCATAGTTCTATTGCTACCTGATTTCCATAGGGGCCCCTCACAGTGGGTAATATGTCCAGTGGAAAGCCAACTTCTAATCCCTTATCCTTAAATTACTAGACTCCCCACTTTCTCAGTTCTATATCTTATGTACTCAAAGTAATACTGTTAGCATTCTTCACTATTCTAGGATTTTGTCATCTCACTGCAAGAAACAGAAATTTTTACCCCTTTCTAGGACTTACCAGGTAGGAGTGTTTTAAAATGCTTTATGTAATTGACTTTGGAGTCTTAAGAGAAAAGGCAACATAACACATAATCTTCCATTAATGTAACAACATAGTGTTAGGGAAACAGTAACTACAGTTCATTGGAAATATTCTGGATATGGTAGTATTGATTTTGGAACAGTTTTGAGTTTCATTAGCAGTAGCACTTACCTTCCTTAAGTCATTAGTTCTTTCAAAAATTCATCTTATCGGAACCTTATGTTGTATAGGCACCAAAATGGGGCACAGAGAATTTAAGAATTCTTACTTACTTGAGGTTGCATGACCAGTAAGTAAGACTGCCTCCATGCCCTGCTTCCTATGTTGTGTCTTCTCTAGTACATTCAGGGGAGCTTATTTTCTGGAACCTTTGCTTGTTACTAGGATGTATAACCGGTGGGAAAATACCCAGCAGCGTCCAATTTTACTTATCTCTCTGTTTTCTTTGGAAACATATTGAACAGATACTCTCATCTCTTTCTCTTCATAGGTTTTTCCTTTGGGCCACAAATAGTGAACACCACTGCTTTACAAAGTTATTCTTTTCACCGCTAATAGTCTTTTGATGTCACTGTCTGTAAAAGTATCAGAGAGAGTTTTCCTCTAGAGAATTCCACATAGTTTAGTCCTTGTTTTTGGATTTTTCTTCTTTCTAAACCAAGGAAATAAGTCTTCAAGACTGTGGGTTAATTAAACGCCTTCAGATGGGAAGGCTGTTTAGAAGCTAAAACGCACATTCTCCACACATAAGCTTGGCATGCGGCATCTTCCTGTCTCGTTCTGTATCCATTAGCCAGGGCCACAAGACACATTGGGAAATGCCTTTTACTTTCAACAATTATTTATATTTGTCTCATATATATTTGTCCTTTAAAATAGGAAAGAGTGGTGATGATTTGCCCCATCAAAAAATTCTGCCTAATAGTCCGAGATAATAAGGATGTTCCTAGTGAGTTGTTTACATGAGGGCTAATATATTTTGTACTGAAGAACATATAATAAAAATTCAGTGTTTCTTTTAATAACAACAGGGACCCAAGCAAGTGTAGCCCTATGCCACATGATTTTGCAAAGACAATAGTTAGTGCTTTATGAGTTTTAAATTTCAACTTTCAGTACTACCCATCCATTTAAAAAAAAAAACAGAACAAATATGACCTCTTGGCTAATGCTATTGGATGAAACATTACTATAGATTAATACTTTGAAACAGGAATAAAATTAATGAGCAAACATTCTAATGGGGAATGACTATGTGTGAACACATGAAGCATATGCATAAAGATAGAGTTTGTAAGTGGGTTTTAGCGTTTCACCATGCTGACTTTCTTAATTAAATGTGGCATGATTGCTAAAAATAAAACCTTTAATGTTTTCTAAATCTTTTTTTTTTTAATAAATAAATACCTCATATGGTCATTATATGTAGCGTGAAATCTTAACAATCGAGTAGGATATCTATCTAAAACAATATAAGCAAAATATGTCAGGATCTGTTGACTATTACCATGGAGAATTAGCATTGGGAACTACATTGGAAAAAGATGACTGTAGTCTGTCTGAAGCAATATGAAAAGTGACCGTATGCCTTCTGGCATTTCAGTTTTCAAAGCTGCCTATAACTCATTCTCACTTTGTAACACTTATCTGCCGCGATGCTCGTGTCTTGTCCCGGTCCTAACATCACACCATTCTGACAGACATGGTAGACTTTGTGGTTCCTAGCAGACACAGTAGGAAGCTAATTCTGGTGCCTTCTGGCCTGCCCGAGACTGAACGGGCACTGTAGTCTCATCATGTACAAAACAAGCCATTTTTCTTAACACATTTTAATCATCAGTGGTGCCCACAAGTTTGGAGTTGTCAAAAGACAAAATTACAACAAATTTAGCTTAAAGATCTATTGGCTTTATCTGCAATTCAAGAATTGCACAACACCTCATTCTATGAAATAATACGAATGTTCCAAATGAGCTGAGCAAAATAGTCTAGCTTTACAGGCAGAAAAGGACTAAAGAAAGCAAAAACAGAACAAAAAGTACATTGGTCATTGCAAAGTTATTTTCCTTAGAGGTTTAATCAGAACGGACTTTATTATCATGCCAGCTCAGGCAGACTGGGCCCCTTCTGACTGGTTGCTGTGCATCTCCTATTTATAAGGAGAACGGGCTCATTTCAGAGTTCAGTTGGATTATGTGGCACTTAGCACAAGTGATGTCATTCTGGTTTGTTCTAGTCTGCTGAGGCCTAGTGCAGGAGGCTAGTCCAAAATAATGACTTTGCATACTTTGCATAGCAGGGTTAAATCCTAGTATAAAATAATAGGGAATGGAAAAAGAAAAATGTGATGCTTTCTTTCAAAAATTTGTTTATGAGGCTTTAAAATAATTTTTGTATAGGGCCAATGATGAATTAGGATGTGGTATGAAAGAAAATGATACAGGACAGAGATATTCAGAGATCTTCTGTCCATTTTTAAATCATATTATTTGTGGGGTTTTAAAAATTTGTTTTTGTTTTTGCTATTAAGTTGTTTGGATTTCTTATATATTCTGGTTATTAATTCATTGTTGGAGGAAGAGTTTGCACATATTTTCTTTCATTCTATAAGTTGTCTCTTCATTTTGTTGATTGTTTCCTTTGCTTTGCAGAAGCTTGTTAAACCTGATGTAGTCCCATTTGTCCATTTTTGCTTTTTTTTTTTCCTTGTGCTTTTGAGGTCTTACTCAAAAAGTCTTTGCCCAAACCAATGTTCTGGAGTGTTTCCCTAATATTTTCTTCTAATAGTTTCAAAGAGCACTTGTGATTAAACAAAGCAAAGGACTCAAGTCATATAGACTATTTTAATAGGTACTTGTTAGACAACTGAGGTTACAACATATTTTTCTTTGAATAGACAAAATATCCAGCAGCATTTTTGTGTGTTCATAAAATCCATGTATTAGAAACTGTTAGATGACTTTTGATGTGCCGGTGAGGTAATAATTACCCTTGTAACATTGCTAGAAGTATGTATGCAAGAATTTAAAAGAATGCCTATATATCTAGTACTTCCTTACACCCAGTGAATTTTATCTCCATTTTGTAAACAAGAGAGATTACAGTTTATTCTAGGTCACCAAGTTGGATTGCAGCTGGGACTTTAGTCCAGCCATGACTAGAAGTTCAATTCTCTTATTGCACTATCATTGACTGAAGTCCACTCTGCAACTTTTCCAGGTAAAAAGAACAAATATGAAGTTATTTAGAGCAGTGTTCCTGAACCTGATTTTGCACAAGAGTTCCCTGGGAAACATTTGAAAACTGTAGATACCCAGGAACTTCTCGCCATCTTTTTTTCTACTGCCTCTAGCAGAGAGACTTAGTAGATCTGACTCAGGTGACCTGAGATTGTGCACCTAAATCTCCAGACCCCACTGAATATCAGCTCTCATTATGCAATTAGAACTCATAAGGCTTATGAGTATGAACTAAATCTGTAGAGACCCTATGGTCTCCTGTGGGAGTTTTGTGCCTAAAGATTAGCTTGTTTGTAATTTCCCACACTCACCTGAGAAGTGAATATTAAAAAAAAAAAAAAAGTTCAAGGGAGGCATTGTGGTTTGATATAAAACATATAGAACTGGATACAGTCATGGCTATTCAACTTTTTAGTTGTATAACTTTGGACAAATTATTTGGCTTATTTAAGCCCAAGTTTACTGATATGTAAGATGGAATTGCAATGATTGAAGGAAACAAAAAGCATGTAATACAATGTCTAGCAGAGAATAAGTTCTTAATACTCTTAAAAACATCTTCCAGAAGTAAGCTTCTGGTTAATTAGTGATTTAACTATATAATTATAATTTATGTTTATTTTCTCTTTCCTCATATTTGAGAGGTAATCATTGTTGCCAACCATTTGATCATATGCATTTGCCTCTAAGCATATATCTTAACTAATCTAGAGAACCATATTCATTGAGATTTTGGAATAACTAGAAAATTTCTCATAGCTTCCTCCCTAATCTACAGTTTAGTTTACAAAAATTAAAATTAAGCCTATGATATGTGTCTTGCCCACTCAGGCACGCTCATCTGCAGTCCTCTCCTATAAACTAGCTGCTTCAGGTTCACACTAAATGCAGTCAAAGCTATACAGTTAGGGTACATCATCTTGATGTCAAGTACCTGAGTCTCAGGCAAGCTTTTCATCTTGTTTGCATGAGTGCTAATTTCCGTGAACTATGAAAACACCCCGATGGTATTGATTTTATGAACACTGCACATTCCTTGTAATGAAGATAGATTTGAGAGTAAAAGAGGATATGTTTTCAAGATACGGTGAGTTTTATTGCAAGAGAAGTGAGGGGCCCTGCAGAGAGGAAGCAACAGGTTGGAAATGTCCAGCTGCTACCACTCAAAGGAATACCAGCACAAAGAAAACAGTCAAAATTGTGTTTGTAATGACAGAGTAAATGAGCTTTTGTGGAAAACAGAAGCCAAATAAACCTTCTTGAATAATTTATTGCTCTGTAAACACAATCATAAAGTGTCATGGTACCAGTTCAGGATAAAGGTCCCACTGCTGCCCAGTTCTGCACTCAGTGGCTGCAGGGCCACAGCAGGAAGGACATCCAGTGTGTTTTCACCACCCTGTTCACCGTTCCCCTCATTAATAATTTGCTTGGCCCATTTCTTCCTACTGCCTGAAGATAGTCATCAATGTCTGGCAGCTCAAGGTCGAAATTCTCTGTTTATTATATCTTTAGCCTATACAACTGCAAAGGAAAGCCTGAGTTTTTAATACATGTTCCAGTACCAGTTTATGAAAACAAGAACGAGTCAGATAGTAATATATTTTTTGGAAAGTTTTTGAAGCCAGCTGTGGATGAGAAGGTCCAATTTGTATTGGAACTGCTCATTAGAACTTAGAGTAGAATAAATGAAAATAAAACTGAATAGAGAATGCAGCACTTCAAGAATTAGTTTATAAAACATTTATACATTGCCTTGGCGGGCAAAGCACCATGCTAGGCACTGTGGAGGGCTGCAAGGAAAAAGAGGAGTGGCCTCCCTTTGCAAGGTGTTTTCGGCTATTCGAGGCGTCCTTCCTTCCCTCAGCAGTGATTTCCTGAGTGATTACTATGTGCCTGACACATGGCTCTAAGGACTGTGGACAACCAGACAAAGTCTCTGCTCTCATGGAGCTTATATTCCAGAGGGGGAGGATTAAACGTAAGTGAATGGGCAGGAGTTGGCAAGTACATGCTATGCAGAGCATCCTTGGGGCTGATGATTCAGTGAGCGAGCAGGCTGATTCCTCACTAGGAAAGTTGTGAAAGGCTCCTCAGAGGAGTCAAGTTGTGGGAGATACCTGAATCACAAGACAGGGCTAGCCAGGCAAAGAGCAAGGCAGTGATGCTCCTGGAAGGGAAGCTGGAGAGTGTGGCCAGACCCTGGACACCCTGAGTCGGGGAGTGGTAGAGACTGGGGTACTGCACGAGGCAGCCGGCAGATCATGGGTGACTTTTGAGGTGGGGCAGGATACAGGATTTTGATTTGGGGAAACCTTTGAGGATTTTTAAGGAGGAAAGTGACGTGGTCTGATTTATATTGGATACTTTAAAAAATAAATTTTATTGTACATATTTAAGATATACAACATGATACTATGAGATACAGTAAAATGGTTACTATAGTGAAACAAATTAACATATCTGTCACCTTACGTACTCATACATACTCCACCTGGGTCTAGAGTGGCTATAATCTACTCATTTAGCAAAATTCTGACCGCAATATGCTATTATTGACTATAGTCCTCTGTTGTACATTAGATCTTTAGACTTGTTCATCCTAAATATCTGCTACTTTGTATTCTTTGACCTACATCTCTTTATTTCCTTACCCTCTATTTCTATTTTCTTATTCTCTATCTCTGTGCATTTGACTTTTTAAAATAAATATTCCACATATTAATATAAACGAGATCATGCAATATTTTTCTTTCTCTGCCTGACTTATTTTACTTAGCATAATGTCCTCCAGGTTTGTCCATATTGTGGCAAATGGCAGGGTCTCCTTTCTTAAGGTTGAATAATATTCCATTGTGTAAACATGCCACAGTTTCTTTATGCATTCATTCCTTGACAGACACTTGGGTTGTTTCCATATCGTGGCTATTGTGAGTACGGGCATATCTCAGAACTATTGCTGGTTTGGTTCCGAACCACCACAATAAAATGAATGTCATAATAAATGGGGTCATAGGAACTTTTTGGTTTCCCAGTGCATATAATTTACAATATACTGGAGTCTATTAAGTGTTCAATAGCATTATATCTAAAAACACTATGTAGCTTAATTAGAAAAATTTTATTGCTAAAAACTGCTAACAATCATGTGAGCCATTAGCAAGTTGTAATCTTTTTGCTCATGGAGGGTCTTGCCTTGATGTTGATAGCTGCTGACTGATCATGGTGGTGGTTGCTGAAGGTTGGAGAGCTGTGGCAATTTCTTAAAATAAGAGAAAAATGAAGAGCGCATCAATTAACTCTTCCTGTCATAAAAGATTTCTCTGTAGCATGCAATGCTGGTTGATAGCATTTTACTTAACAAATATTTTAAAATTTGGAGACAATCCTCTCAATTGGTTGTGTTATCAACCTATTTTATGTGATATTCTAAATCCTTTGTTATCATTTCAAAAATATTCAGAGCATCTTCACCAGGAGTAGATTCTTTCTCAAAAAAACACTTTCTTTGCTCATCTGTAAGGAGCAACTCCTCATCTGTTCAAGTTTTATCATGGGATTGCAACAATTCAGTGACATTTTCAGGTTCTTCTTCTAGTTCTCTTTCCAAAATATTTGCAGTTATTTTTTCCACTGAAGTCTTCAACTTCTCAAAGACATCCATGAGGGTTGGAATCCACTTCTTCCAAACTCCTGTTAAAGATGATATATATATATTTATTTTTATTT
>CAUYRT010036689.1:0-12566 GCA_963574885.1 Lepilemur ruficaudatus
TGTAGTCCCAGCTACTCGGGAGGCTGAGGCAGAAGGATTGCTTGAGCCCAGGAGTTTGAGGTTGCTGTGAGCTAGGCTGACGCCACGGCACTCTACAGCCCAGGCAACAGAGTGAGACTCTGTCTCAAAAAAAAAAAAAAAAAAGCTTCTGCATAGCCAAAGAAACTGTCACAATAGCAAACAGACAGCCTACAGAATTCGAGAAAATTTTCACAAGCTATACATCTGATAAAGGGCTGATAACTAGAATCTATTTAGAATTCAGGAAAATCAGCAAGAAAAAAATCAAACAACCCTATCAAAAAGTGGGCAAAGGACATGAAAAGAAACTTTCCAAAAGAAGACAGAACAATGGCCAACAAACATATGAAAAAATGCTCAACATCTCTAGTCATCAGGGAAATGCAAATCAAAACCACAATAAGATATGACTTATCTCCAGTGAGAATGGCCTTTATCAAAAAGTCACAAAACAATAAATGTTGGCATGGATGCGGAGAGATGGGAACACTCCTACACTGCTGGTGGGACTGCAAACTAGTGCAACCTCTGTGGAAAGCAATACAGAGATACCTTAAAGCGATACAAGTAGATCTAGCATTTGATCCAGCAATCCCGTTACTGGGCATCTACCCAAAGGAACAAAAGACACTCTATAAAAAAGACACCTGCACTTGAATGTTTATAGCAGCACAATTCACCATTGCAACGATGTGGAAACAACCCAAGTACTCATCAATATGTGAGTGGATTAATAAAATATGGTATATGTATACCATGGAGTACTGTTCAGCTATAAGAAACAATGGTGATATAGCACCTCTTGTATTTTCCTGGATAGAGCTGGAGCCCATTCTATTAAGTGAAGTATCCCAAGAATGGAAAAATAAGCACCACATGTACTCACCATCAAATTGGTATTAACTGATCAACACCTAAGTGGACATATAGGAATAACATTTATTGGGCGTTGGGCAGATGGGAGGGGGGAGGAGGGGATGGGTACATACATAATGAGTGCGATGTGCACCATCTGGGGAATGGACACGCTTGAAGCTCTGACTCTGGGTGGGAAGGGAGGAAAGGCAATGCACATAACCTAAACATTTGTACCCCCATAATATGCTGAAATATAAAAAAAGGCCATATTATCCCCCCAAAAAAATTTTTAAAAAAGATCTATGGAGAAAGTTCCAGAAAAGTCTCTGAAAACTTAATTAATAATGTATGATTTTGTTCCCAAACATTTGAACAGACTGGTATTCCACATTATGTTGAGATAATTTATGGTGTGAGTCCAAAAAAATGTTGTCGTTGTACTAAATGATGTACACTCTCTAGGACAATATAAACATAGTGTTCAGTGGAATTAATAGAAGCATTTGTACAACATGTGGAAAAGAGAAAGGAAAATGAGAGCTCTGTATCCTTTATTCATAGAGAAGTAATAAAATAATCACCCAGAAAAAAAATAAAATAAAATTTTACGTGTTTAAAAACAAATACACCTTTCTCCCCAAATGAACTCCCCCAACTGACTTGTCTGTTTTTTTCATTGGCACTAATAGTCTTCTAGTCAGTCAGGCATAGAACCCGGCAGTCATCTTTGACTCCACCCCACCCTTATCTTATCCCTCATCAAGTTCTGTTTATTCTTGTTTTGTAATACCTCCTGACTCTTTCTTTTCAACCAGCTTAGTTCAGGATCCTTATCTCATCATGCATTGGCTACCTGAAGATGATCTATGCATCCTCTTTTATCCTTACATGGTCAAAGAGGTGAATGTGGCAAATTCCTACTTATACTTCAAGATTCAGGTTGAAGTTGTAATTCTTTATGAATATTCCCATGTGCATGGTTCTAGTCTCTTATTTATTGCCATGCTGTAATTACTCTTTTTGTTTACATGTCTGTCACAGCCATTTAGACAGTGAGCCCATTAATGGTATCAAATGTGCGTTATTGATTTTTGTTCCCTTCATCTCCTAATTGGGCAACTTTGGAAGAGGAACTGTGTGCTTTTAAGTGCTTTTGAGTCTTTAACTCCCCAGGGTGGATGTCTGGGGGCAGAGGGAGGAAGATGATTTTGTTGTGGGAATGCAGGTGCTATTGTGCAAGAATCTAAATAATGGTGTAAAGTGGAAGTGAAATGTGGACACTTCTAGGAGAGTGGAGTCTATTAAAAAGAAACCTGAAAAATCAAAAGAGTGTAGGGGACCATGACTCATGGATGGATACTTTACAAATCACTGGAGAAGAAAGGAAAGGAGATGGAGCATACTGAATCCACACATTTGGGCAGGAAGGGAAGGCAAAGAGCTTAAAACAAAGAAGGCGTAAGTGGTCTGGTGGGGCTAGAAGAGATTTAAAAAGTGGCCTAGGTCAGAGACTAAGGAGAATCCAAAGACCCAAGGATATGTTTGACTATAGGGCCTGGGTGAGACTGATCATGGCTGGTTTTGAACTGAAACAACAGGAGAGACCAAAAGATTAAATCAGTATCTGGATGTACTTTTATGATTATATTAAGTTGAATGCCTCCCCAAGCTTTCCTTTACATTTCTAGTAAATGCTAGCGTGCACCGGATGGTCTGTGTGTGTTGGAGGACTGCCAATAGGGGTGGAGTGACCAGGGTAGGGTCAAAGCAGAATAGGAAGTGGGGGAGGCTGGGACTCAGTGTTCAGCCTCCTAAGGCAGATACTTCCTCTACTTATGCTGAGCAGTGGCAAGATGCAGGAAACTAAGATTTTATGAGGGTGCAGCTCAGTAGGGCCCCACTTTTATTTGGTTAACTTCCCAATGCCCTTTTTCCTCCTTTCCATTAGCCTATTATTGTCAAATGGAAAAAGTTAGTTATGCTGTTCATCCCATAAGTCTGAGCTCAGAGGGGTTAGGGATAATGCTGTATTAATCTTTTGATACAGCAGGTACGCACTCATGTTTGTTGAATTAGTATATGAGTGAATAGGAGATCAAACATGAGTGTTTTGTAAACTGTAAAGGTCTATACAAATGTAAATTTTTATTATTCTCTTTCCTCCTCATAGTAGGCTCAGTTTAGGTCCTACTACCTAATACCTACTTTAACTATCCTATCCCACTCTCATCATTGTCTTTGAGCTTGTATTCTGTTTGTTATCTGTACCAATAATATGGCAGTCAATATTTTACTACCTTGAACTGTATCTTTTTAACATGTAGGAATCTTGCCTAGGTAGACTGTGAAGGGCAGAAGAAAAAAAAGTCCAGCCTTTTTTTCCATAAGCTCTGTGACCCCAAAGCCTAGCCTACCCCAGCGTTTTGCACATAGAAAAATATGTAATAAATGTTTATTGTGTGATTGGTTATTGATTGACTGGAGCAAAGCTACCCATCCTCTATGGAAATTTAATCTATAAGCCATCAGGCGTCTACTAGTGATCCCAGTGACTTTCCTCCATGCTAATAAAAAATCTCGTTGGGGGGTGTGGAGATATTCCTGTCATCACTGTAGCCTTATCATTGCAAATAGTAGCTTTAATAATTGGCATTTCCAGGGATATACTTAGCAGTATTCTCACTGGTTTTAAAAACTACAGGGGAGCTGATACTTCATTGTTGTCAGCTCTCAGATGTTTCTTCTGTAGTAGTTTATTTTCTTTAAGGGGAGAATATCATACCTATCAAACCAGGCCATTCTGTTATCAGACAGTTGGAATCCAAACAAAGGACACTGTCAAATCCAAAAGGACCTTGGACTGTGGCATTCAGAGCTACCGATACAGTGTGTTCCCTTCCATTGTACTATGTTTCAAATGTTTTACCCTGTGTAATGAGATTAAAATGATGCATAATACCAGATCTGAAGGGAAATGCCAAGTCACAAAAAAAGACAATAGAGATCTTGAGGAGTGCACGAGTGTGGGTGTGGGTGCACGGTGGAGGATGCTTCCACCCTTAGTTTTATGATAGAAATATGTTACAGAAAGCCTACATACTTTCAGACTTTCTGTAAAACACTAAATAGAGGGCCTACCTTTTTCCAGGGAGACCTGTATAAGTCTCTATCTAATTACCAATAACCTGCAATCCCCTGAAGTTCTGTGGTCATTGCTCACAGCTAACTCTGAGGCCTGCCTCTAACTTCTGGGCATTTAGATGTCTGGATCTTGGAAGCAAGATAATTGTTCTCTAGGAGATTGCTTTTTATTTAAGGCCTCTTGTCTTAAATCAGAATTCAAATTCAGATTAAGCATAAAGGGTAACCAATTTGGAATGAAAATAAGTTTCATTATCTTCTGAGGCCAGCAGACTTCCTAGGAACTTTGGAACAACTATGTAAAACACATCAGGGATGTTTGAGTGTTGTTATTATTAGCTCAATCCCATTTACCATGTTGAATCCGTGGCAACACAAAGACAACCCTATGTAAAAACAAATACTGTTAATCTGAAATAGATAAGAAATCTTAACAAGCCTTATACTTTAGACATCTCAAAATGTTATTCCAAACTAGAATTTTCTTTCCTTTTTTTGGGGAAAAGGGATGATGAAAAATGAAAGAAAGCCTGAATGTGTCAGTGGACTCTACGTCTGTGTCTCAACTTCTTTTTCTTTTCCATCAGTTACATTTAAGTAGGAGCTCAGATGTCTGGGATGTATCGATTACACAATCACTCTAAATAAGATAATGACATTTTATTTATCAAAAGGAAAACCAACTATGTGTTTAAATGTCCAAGGCTCTATGTTTACTCCTCTGTTTTGTCTCTTTCCCCTATTACTATGAGGATTTCTCCCTAACTTTCCCCAAAATTTTAAAGATTTTTCTTTCTCTTTTATGCCATATGTACCCAAGCCCCAATTTAGAAAAAGGATTGGTGGGGCACAAAGAAGAGAAAGAGATCATGATGGGATGGAGTGGGATGGGGCAGAATGAAGAAGCAGGATAGAAGAGTTTTGTAGAGTGCAACTTATGTTTATACAGTGGCCTTCTCTATTAATGTATGAAGAGGCAAAAGTAATTGTCATATGAGGGCGTTTTAGCACCAGGATTGTAACATGAATTAATGGACCTGAAATATCTGGATTTATCGGATCAGATGGCATGGCTTCCTTTATTGCTTTTTTTCTGTAGGGATGAGGATATGAGACTACCTGCTGAGTCTATCAGACTTCTTAGCAGTTGTATTTTCTCACTGCAAATCAATAAATTGGCATTCTGACTTATGAATCCATCTCTTGTAGGGTTGATTACTGTGAATATATCTCTCAGGAGTTTGTTCACACCTGATTGAACTGGGAAAGCTCTTCTTACTGGCCCTCAAATCATACCACATAGACGTCCATGTAGCCTGAAACCCAAATAACACTGGAGTGAGGGATAAAAGTGACTTTAGATCTTTGTATTTTAGGGAGAGACACAGGCACTATACAGACTTATATATTCTAGGAATATGATTTGTATTTTAACCAAATCTATGATTGGAGAAGTGGCTTTAGAACAGAGTGGTAGAATACTGTATTACATTCAGAACTTGGTGTAAAAAATTATTTTGATCCTTAGCATTTAATCCTAAGAATCGATGGGTTTAGTGGATAATGAAAATAGGTGGATAGTGCTTTCAAACAAATACTTCTTAAATACCATTCTCAAATATTGCATTCCTTTCGGAATTCATGTTGAGTTATGTACAGGTATTGAAGGCTAGTGGGAACCAGAGGGCTAGATCCTAGTGACACGTCCTAAGAGTAGAATGAGACTGCTGAGAGTTAGAGTGATGCCTGTGGCCTAGACTATGTAGTGTAGGGAGAAGAAAGTAGCTGGCCCTAGTCTATCCACATCCAATCAGTTTTGTTATATGTGTTATCCTTCTGGAAAGAATGGGCTTTAAACAAAACCCTTTGTATGGTGGTTTGTATTTTCAAGTTGCTTTCATATTTATCACTTTAATAGATTTGGAAATTATCCTTATCAGCTCATTTGATACATTAAGGAACCAAGAAATTCTGATGGTTAGTTACTTGCTACGGAACACACAGCTGATTAAACGTCAAAGCAAGGAGAAATTCCCAGTTATTCAGGTCCAGCTTCATTCCCACGGGAATTCATGTAGCAAGATAGTTTAGAGTAGCCACTCTTAGGTTGTAAAGAATTTATAACAGAGTTCAAGCTGGAAGACAGCTTAAGGTAAAAGTTACCCATGCTTGCTTATGTTAGAAATCAACATTTATTAAGTGTGCATGGTACATATGAGGCAATATGCTAGTTTTTCTTGGGCAGAGAAGTTTAAAAATACAAATAACCAGGTACCTTCCCTTAAGACTCTTGGTATCTTTTGAGGAGCAGAAGAATTATATTTCTATGGCTGTTATTTTTCTGGACCACCTTATTTCTCTTTCCGAAAAATGTAGATATTGCATAAATTTCAGGCCTTGATCATCTCTTTGATTTCTTTTCTCTAAACTAAGCCATTTTTATGGCTTTGGCTACCACCCTCTCCAGATTTAAATTTGGCCTCCATCTCTTACCCATCCCTCACATACAGGGCCATTATTTTCCAACCATCGACTAGATACTTCCTTGGAATTCTTGTGATTGCCTCAAACTCAACAGATCAAAACCAGAACTCATCATGTCCTGTACTTCCCATGTCCACCCCCAAATTACCTATGTCTATAAACAGTAGTAACACCACTGCCCGGGTTCCACAGGTTTAGAATTTCAAAGACATCTCTGACTTATTCCTTTCCTATGCTGCCTGCATTTAATCACTCACTAACTTTCATCTATTTTTTCTTTTTAAATATCTCTTGAGTTCCTCTTCATTCCATTTCCACTGTCACCAACCTAGCCTACAGCCTCACTAACTTCTACCCTTTAAATGATCTCTTCATCTCCAGTTTTCCCCAAATGTAATCAAACCAATGAAATTCTGCCAGATTCATCTACTCAAAATGTCTTCCGTCATGGTCTCACTTATTCACAGTTTGCTGAGTGTTTCCCATTAGAAAGTGCCTGAAATCAATGTCTAATAATCTGGCCTTAAATTTCTATTCAAATTATTTTTATATTACTCTCTAACACAATCCCTTCACCCTAACCAGATCAGGCTCATTAATGTACTCTACAGGTGCTAAGCTCACTCCTAGCACAATATATTTCTGACATCATTTCAGTGACTAGAATTGAATTCAAGCAACATACATGACCACTTACTATGTGAACAGCAAGTTTGCTCAGCATGGTCCCAAATTGTACATATTTTTTTAGGCCTATCTCATTTTGTCTCCTCTGTGAAACCTTCTGTGTGCAGCCCAGCTCACTGCTATCTTTCTTCTCTGAACTCTTTTGCTATTAAAAAATGACATTGGTTTACTGTGTCAGAATTTTACATTCTGTAGGTCTTGTATCTGCACCAACATTGTAAGTTCCCAAGGGCAGGGACTATGTCTTACTTTACTTTGTGCCACATACTGTATTGAGCTTGATCAACACTTGTTTAACTGGGTTACAACAAATTTGATATTTCAGTAGGAACATGAGGAATAACAAAATGGATCAAAGTAGACATCCATACAGAGCTGTGTTGTTTGGGAGATTATGATAGTTACTCTTCATGGTATCAAATCTACAAGATTGGGTATGTACCTTAAGAATCAGTGCCTTCCCTTTAGTATCCCTTATTATCAGTCAGTGATACTGCAAAGGCAAATTTATAATTTTCTGTACTGTGGAAGAATCTTACTTTTATCCCAGATAAATTGTTCCTAAATCCATCAAAAATTTGGTTAAGTGTAGGAGGGAGAAGGTAGTGAAAAATGAGAATTGATGATTTTGAGTTAGGAAGATGCTGACATGCTAGATTCAGCCTATACTCAATTTGCAAAGTTTTCTTAAACTACCATTCTTTTTTTGCTCACTGATTCCCAGACTGACTTATTTTATTTGGAGGAACTAATTGGCTGGTATAGTCAATAATTAAGGGAACTGGGGAGCAGGTTTTGTTACGGGGATGAATGTAAATATAGTGCTTGTTTATTATGTAAAAACAGGTGGCTTTTAGTTTTAATTGGGCCATTAATATTAAATAACAACAGAATATATTTTTGAATGATTAAGACTTGTTGCAATAGATACTATAAACTTAAAATTGTTTAGAAACAAATTTCACTAATATATTTAAAATGCAATGTAGTCCATTGCATTTTATAATGCATTGTGCAAATATAAATATTTTTATATTTAAAACAATGCACAAACAAGTCCAGGTTTAGTTACATTTTCTTTTTAAATAATCACTTACTAGATATATGGTGTCTGGCCTCTCTCTGAGTTTCAAAACAATCAGAATACTGGAAGGCAGAGCACTGAATTCTATAGCTGGAGCCTACCAACTCATTTGTTTACTCTTGAAAACAGCTTCTTTGCTAAGTAGAAAATTGCTTCTGGCAAACGATTTTGATTAAAATGCATGAATTGTTGGCTCTGTGCAAACCTGTTCTGTGCTAGATATGTCTAAGTTACTAAATAGATCGTGCAATTTCCTTATATTCATGTATGGTTGAGAGAGCTTTCTTTTTGCAGTCTGGTCAGAACTCACCAATTTCTAGTTGTGTGGTGTGTTTCAAGAAATTTTTTTTACCTCTCTAAGTCTATTTCCTCACTTGTAAAACAAAGACAGTAACACTTACCCTGTATAAATTATAGGATTTTGACAGGTTCAAGTGGGATAATGAATGTGCAACTACCTTATGAAAAGGCCACTTTTCACTGTTTGGTTGACCTTTAGCAGTCACTATATATATATTTTTTTCCCTATTTTTTCCCCTTTTCACTACATTAGAGGAACTCCATTGAGCTCTCTAAATAGAATTTTAAAACATGTTTTATATTTCTGGCTTAGCTGTGAAGGTGCTGGAGGCTTGAGGAGTGTCCCCTCTGTATTTTGCCACATTGAGCCCTAGCAGAAGCACTGAGAGATACTTGTTGACACACTGGTTAGATTATCAAATCTCTGGCCAAGAAATAAAGCAGAAAGAGTTCATACTAGCAGCCTAATATAATGCAGGCAAGGCAGATTTGTTATCTCCAAACTCCTGGGAACTTGCTAAAATCTAACATCAGCAGAATCATATTATATACTGTTCTTGTCCTAGCGCTGAAATACTGAATCTCCTTACCTGCTAACTCCAAGATTCACAGTTCAGGGTCCTTTTGTGTTCGCTCTCAGAAGCAAGCTCCAAGTCTTCAGTAAATCCAATCTACCAGTTCCCTGGCGAGGTAAGCCTTGCTGGTGAGCTGTGCAGTGAATCTGGATACCCTGAAGGGTCCTAAAAGAGCACACCATTCACAGAGTGCCTGCTTTTTAGGCAAGCTTTGTTAAAAACATGGGTTGCTGCTATTTTCAAGAGGGCAGAGGGCAGGGCACATGTGCTAGCCAATATACACAGATTCTTCTTCCTCTTTCAGATTAGTCCTCAAACTGTTTAAAGCACACCCAGAGTTTGGCTTCTCTGGTGCAAAGTGGGGGAGGGGAAGGGACAGAGAGGAAGAATAGAAACAGGAATCTTGCAGGTTGTGTGTATAAATGAGCTTTTACCCCTAGCTCCAGCAATAGAATTCTCAGGAAATCATTCAGCTGCTCTGCGATGGGAAGCAGGGAGGAGTGTACTCTGTCTGGCTTAGTGCTCTCTGAATTTTATGACTGGGGGTAGTTAGATTATTTGCAGGCAGGAAAAGATAATCCTACCGGTATATGCTAATATAACTGGCATTATGTGAAACTTGATCTTAAGCAAGATAAGTTTCATCTCTGTTCGTTTCTCGCCACTCTCTTTCTTTCTCCCATATGACACTTGTGGCTTTATCCACATTCTAAAAAGGCTTTTCCTTTCTGGTGCCTTATGTGCTGGAAAATAAGTGCCTTAGTTTGAGCTTGGTTTTCTGAAATCCCTACAGCAATATATTGCCTCCACTGAATTAAAAGTGGCTTTTTTTTCTGTCCCACTGAAAATGTTCTGGAATGACTGAGCTTGTTGTCCGTTGTCCTGTTTTAGGAATTTGGGGACGAGGTAAGTGCTCTTGGTCTTTGGCTAGGCTCTGAGGTATTGGAGCGGTAGGGCACTCAGTCTGGCTTCTACAGAATAGGGACATAGTAGTCTGGTATGTGCTGATTGGAGCCTGGGGTGGCACCTTGATGTTATTAATACAAACCAAATGGATAAGACTGTAACATGAGTTGACTGCACCAATTATGTTATATTGAGAAATCTCTATATGTGGATGGGCCTAAACACAGTGATTTTAATACTCTGTCAACATGATGCCATAACTAGTAACTAGTTTTAACTTGTAAAATGTGAGACCAGCAATAGCCTTATGGCGTCCTACCTGCTGCAGGAACAAAGTCTTTTGCTCAAACTTTGCAAACTTTGTGTACCGGGATTACCTCACTGCCATCCTGGGGCCAGGGCTTTAAGGCTCCTGGAATCTTTATCTCCTCCCACAGAATCTTTGGTTATGGTGGTGGTGGTATTTGGGGGAAAAGGCCATCCAACCCCATTAAAGGGGAAGATAACATTTGGATTCAAGACCAGAGTTTCTAATTCCTCCACTGGGGAGTTTTACTAACTCAACTGACATTTTAACTATTAATAGTATTTCTTCAGCTGAATTGGGATCCCTAGAGATCTAATAGGGAAGTTCATAAGGGAGCCAAAGATGAATTATTATTACTTTTCCTCCAGCCTGAAATGTTATAGCCATTTTGAATTATGGTGGAAGGATAATTCATTCTTAGGTAATGAAGAAAAGAGAAAGGGGCTAGAACCTTGAGCTTCAAGATGTCATTACTATAGCTGTGGCAGAGAGGGCATGCCCTGTGGTTCTTCTGTGTGCTCCTCTGCTTGTTTCCTTCACTAGCTGCTTCTCTGTTCCTGAGTGATGGGAAGGGCAGTGCTCTACCCGTCCCCAACTGGGTCTTTGCCTTGTCCATCTGCGTCAATTTATCCCACATTTGCTATAATTGACAGCGGATTCCTTCTCTCCTTTCCTCACTTCTTCATCCTTTCTTTTGCTCTCCATCCATCTTCATTACATATCTACCATCATATTTTCTGTCGTTTTAGGAAAGTGTGAAGTGCCCAGAATGATACCTCTCTGTTGCAGTCTCTCCACTCCTTCTCATTTCCCAAGACTCTGAGTTCTTACTTTCTCATCGGGGTGGAGAAGACCAAATAGAGAATGGTGCAAGAGAGGAAGGAATAACATGTAGTTGGATGGGGACTCTGTCTTAATGAAATAGGATTTGGGTAGAAGGTTAAGGAATTTTCAGTCATACGACATTGACACATGAGCCACAGCATTCATAGCGTACGTGGACTCAGAGCTGAAAATGGCTGTGAAAAATCATCTTGTTAAGACTTTGTATTAAACTGAATTCCTGAAGGTATGGCATGTCTGATTCATCTTTATGTCCTCAGCTATTAGTTCATTGCCTTGTTTGGTTTGTTGAATAAATCAATCTAGTCCAACCCTCTCACATTACAGATGTGTAAACTGAGATCGCAGATAAAGAGGCTCTCTCAAGATGTATTCATTTTACCACAAAATCAAGAAGATTCATATTTTTTTTCTTTAGGACTGAAATTGTTCCACAGTCAATACTAGTTGTACTTTGGAAGGGTGGATAAAAAGTGTTACTGTACTCATACCCCGGTTTTATACACACACATATACTCATTCATAGAGGCTGTGATAGCTGTGATTCACCTTTTAGTTCCAGCTTATAGAAACCTGGAGAAAATGAAAAAAATTGGTCTGGTTTTGGAAATACGGCTCTCGCCACTTTCCCTCTTCCTGTCTAAGCACCTACCCCATGGATATAAAGCAACCCTGGGTTATCATTTTAGTGAGGCAAGAGCAATCCAACTGAGAATGCGGGATGAGTTTGAATCTTGTCAAACAGAATAGCATAGACCACCTAGGAGAGATGGTACAGATCATCTAAGTCATATGTGGGTAATGTAGTGGGTAATGTGATCCCCTACATTATTCTGTGCTGTCGCCACTAGCCATGTGGTAGCTACTAGCCATGTGTGGTTATTTAAACTTAAATGTAAATCAATTAAATAAAATAAAAAATCCTGTCTTTCAATGACAGTAACCACATTTCAAATACTCAATAACATAGCTACGTGTAGATATGGCTACTGCATTGAACAGCACAGATTTAGAACAAATGTTAAAATTAATACCTGGTTTGGGTAGAGGATTTTACTAGTACGAGATAATATAAGTAAGTGCCAAAGCTGGGAAAAGAATCCAGGTTTCTGGATTCCCAATCAAGAGTAAGTGGATTTATTTCTACCCCATACATATTTATTTCTATCTCAGTGTAGATCTATGAGCACAGTTGAAGCACACTGAGTATGTGTGACTCTCTGCGTAGGCTTTGACATTTTTTTGCAAGGGGGCATCTGGTCAGCATGAATGAGGGAGTCCCTTTGCATGGATTTATGCAGTTCCTGACTTTCTTTTCTGACAGGACCAAAAGAGAAAATATACATAAAAATCCAATGAA
>CAUYRT010036690.1:0-26921 GCA_963574885.1 Lepilemur ruficaudatus
TGCCGGGCCTGGAATCCCCCTCCTTCGTACAGCAGTTAATGGAATTAATGCTGAACAGAGACTTATCTCACTGCTGATGCTGATAGACCTCTCAGAAACAGTTTTTATATCTAATTCTTGTCATTTATAAGGGAATTATTATATCTCTCAGATATTAAAGAAAAAAAAGAAAAAGAAAATTTTAAAAATTAAAAATGAATAAATAAAATAAAATTATAAATAAAAACAAGAGAGTTAAACCAGATTTTCAAGATCTTTCTTACTTCTAAAGTCAATGATCCTCTAAGACCTTATGGTCACTTTCCTAATTCATAAATAAACCCATTTCTTGCTTGCCTGAGAAATAATCCAGGTGTGTTCGGGCAGGAAATGGCTTATTTGCTTTTCTGATACAAAAAGTGGGAGAATAGAGGGAAAAATTACCTTTCCGGCTGGAAGGCAATCCTTTCCCAGAGATGCAGGTAGTCTCATTTACAAATTTCTGAACTCTGGAGCAATTATACTCGCTGAAAAGAATTATTAAGTCACACAAAATGAAGGGGCCATCATATTGGAGAATAAGATTTCACACTTTTTGTGATGCAAAATTTCATGAGTCATATGAATTGTTTATATTATTCTCAATGACAAATTTATTCTAATTTAAATCCTATATGATTGCAAACACATAACTTATTTGCTCCCTTCATTGTATACTGCATGACAGAAGAGAATATTTTGGTGGAAAACTATGTCAGTGAAGCCAGACTATGCAATAGGACAGAAAAAACAAAGCTACAGTAGAAAACCACTTTCTTAAAAAAACTGTATATAAATGAAATTGAGTTTATTTTATGAAAATAAAGCCAATGAAAACAAATTCCAAAAGTGGAATGTATTCACTCAATGATGAATTCATTTATAGACAATACAGCAGCAGCGTTGAGGATGGTTGCTGTGGGTGTTTGGTGTTCAGATGGACTGTTGGCAGGAGGTGTAGGGAAACTGGAAATAGCAGTCATAGCTTCTACCTGAATCCCATCAACACTTGCAAGTTAATAGGCTGATATTTTGAGAAGGGGAGAATTGGAACTCAACAGGCAGCAAACCATTCCATTCTGCAATTAGTGTAATTATCTCAGAAAACCTTTAACATGCAATACTTAGGATAAGGCTATTCTAGATATTTGAGTTGCCGGCAAGCCACCCAAAAATAGTCATCCCTTAATGTTTTTCTAAATCATTTATCTAGGGCTACTGATGAAAATAACAAAGAAAGGGTCAGGTGCAGTGGCTCACACCTGAAAATCCTAGCACTCTGGGAGGCTGAGGCGAGAGGATCCCTTGAGCTCAGGAGTTGGAGACCAGCATTAGCAAGGGCAAGACACCATCTCTACTATTATAAAAATAGAAAAAATTATCTGGGCCTGGTGGCACACACCTGTAGTTCCAGCTACTCAGAAGGCTGAGATAGGAGGATTGCATGAGCCCAGGAGTTTGAAGTTGCAGTGAGCTATCATGGCCAGGGCAACAGAGCAAGACTCTGTCTCGAAATGAATAAATAAATAAATAACAAATGAAGCAGAGAAGCAATTATTGGAAGAGAAAGTACCCAGTATTATGTAAAGTGTGTTGGAACTGAGTCATATGTAAAATTTTTTTAAAATTCTTCACTCTTAAACTCTAGTTCCTGGAATCCCCTCCTTCATAACTGAGTCACAATCTATTTTGGGACACATCGGGTCGTACTACAATCTTTTCACTGTACATTGACATTTCTACAGAAAAATCCGAGACTAATGGAATCATCAGACTGACTAATGGACCTCACCCACTAGTGGCCCTGTGCTAACAAGGAGCATCTGGCCTCAAAGTCCGGACTGACCTAAATGCTCCGTGTTTCAGAGTCACGTTGCCTAAGTCTGTGTTTAAAAAAAATGAGTTGATTCAAAACACCTCGTTCACAGTTTAAGTGAAACATTTGATCCTGTTCTTTATTTAAAATATCTATTTTTTCCACTTCCTCCCTGTCAAAACTTCTCTAAACTTTTTTATAATGAATTTCATTATTATCTTTTTTTCTAGACAGGGTTTGAAGCTACATTTTCATGTTGATTCTAGTTGCTTTCTTCCCCGTTTCTTTACTATGTTCAGTTAATTTGGTTTCAGAGTTGGCATTAACTCCCTGACTTCAGAAAGATGCTCTCCAAGGAACTGAATCTTAGGCCTGGAAATGACACGAAAGTTTGCATAGCATCTCTTTCACCTTCAGGCAGAGCCACGCAGGAAAAAGACGCTGTCTTATATTTCGTGGCTCTAGAGAAGACTGCACAATCTCAACCTGCATCTCCTTGTGACATTTAGGTCTAATCAAGGCCTTTTTGCTTCAAACCCAGCTTGTTTCCCCTTGTTTTACACTCAGTGAAGATCACTAATCATTTCCTTATAACAAGCTCTCTATAAGCTCAAAGAATGTATTCAATTGCCATCTGGCAGCCTCATCAAGGAAATTGATAACAGTCTTGCGTACCTCTCCTCCTTAGTCTGCTTTCCCAACAATTGAATCATTTTGCCATCTTTGAGGTTGTCTTCTAAATAATCTCCAAGTTCTCCAATCAGTCTTCAAACATGGACTCCAGAAGTTCACATTTCTAAACTGTCCTAAGTTGAGATTACCTAACAGCTCCTTCCCATCATACTCTATTCTACATGGATTTGTTTTCATATTGGTCTTTTTTAAACATCCTATTGTTAAAACAATTTTTGCTTAAATTTGGACTTGGTTTTCATGCAACTGATGGGTTTCAGATAAGGGAATCTCTATAGAATAAAGGTTATTTAAATATGACACTGACACAGATGTACGATGTCTCAAAGAAGCATTTATAGAAATTCATAGCTAAAACTAAAATAGGTTTTTTGTTCCTCTAACTTTTTAAAAATATTTTTCCTCTATTTAATCTTGGATGAATTTTCCAGTTCTGTGTTTTTCCAGCAAATTTCTGGCCAAAAAAAAAAAAAAAAAATCAGAAACTAGCTGCATAACACTAGTAGAATAACCATGCCAATTTAGCTTGGCATCAGTGGGATTTTGAACAAATTTAGAGTCTTTAGGAATGTTTTGGGCTATTTCTGCACAAATTGTGTTTATTTTGCACAAATCCTATGTTTATTGTTTTCTTTTCTTTTCTTTTCTTTTTTTGTTTTTTTGAAAATCAGCCTGAAAATGATTACAACATATGCAAGTATGCAATTTGGAAGTCATTAATCCCTCTGAAGGTTCAGGCCTTCAGAATGGCAGCCGAAGGTAACCTTGTCTGGTGTATTCAGTATTGGTCTTTGGGAAGTTGAACGAAGTGCTGTCCTGGCATGTGGATTTTCATTTACTTTGGGAGAGGAGCATGTCAGTGGGGAAACTAGTCAATAGAAATAATGATTGAAGCTCATAGGATTTAAAGGGAAATCCTCACAGGGGAACTTTGACACTCTCTGTCCCCTTTCCCTGCTAACACAAAATGAATCATCTCTTAAATTAATAGTAGATACCCTTATCTTTGCACAAGTCTGAAGAAACTCTAGGAGAACACCAAACTAGAATGGAAGACTAAGTGGAATATACATGTTTTCAAGTTCATGAGTAATTCTACACTGGCACTCTGGGAGGCCGAGGTGGGAGGATCGCTAATTTTTCTTTTTTTCTGTAGAGATTGGGTCTCACTCTTGCTCAGGCTGATCTTAAATTCCTGACCTCAAACGATCCTCCCGCCTCAGCCTCCCAAAGTGCTAGGATTACAGGCGTGAGCCACCACGTCAAGCCTGGTTTTTATTGTGATTTCTTTTATTTGACACAATACATGTAATGCTTCTCCATACTACTAAAAACACTGGATAGGTACCATGTGAATAGTGCATAGGCCATACTTTACAGTCAACCATTCTCCATTAAATGTTAGGTGGCTTCCAGTGTTTTACAATTATGAATAATATCAAGATGGCTTTATGCCTATAGACTTATGAATTATTTATTTAAGATAAATTACTTAAAGTGAGATAAATGGAATAAAAGTATTACACATTTTTAAGCTCTTAAAATATAACAGCTTTCAGAAATATTTAAAAAATTAAAATACAATGAGCAATCTATAAGAATACCAGCTTTACTAAACCTTGCCAGCATTGAATATTGCCATTTAAAAAATCAGTTCGGTGTATTATCGTGAATATCATTTTCTTTTCAAACATGACTATTCTAACCAAATACCACTATTGCTAACCCTTTCTCTTTGCATGGAGGAGTGAGAAAAGTATGTATTGTTTAATATACACGGACAAAGCATTTTCCACTTTAAGTTTTCAATGAGTACCTTAGATTATTTGATGAGTGTAGTGATAAGTCATTACCTTCCTGAGTTTTGATCTGCCTCACTAAGCTCTGAGGCAGACTTTCCGTAGCATAAGCAAGGGCTAACGTCTAACCCATACTTAATTGTTGTGTCTGAGCTGTTGTCCTCCAGCCTTTCTCAGCAACTAATTATCGCAAGGTCAAGTCCTGTTAATTATCACCCAGCTGTACATCAAGCTTTTATGTCCTGAACTGAGTGGTTTTTTGCATATAGGCTTTTTGGTGGCTTTAACTTAGGAAAAAACTGTTGATACAAAGAAATGTTGAGCTCTGGAAAGGAATTCCAAAGATTCTAAGCATGACTTTTCCTTTTTTCTCTTTTTATCTGATTTTTCCATTCCTGACCCTGAGGCCTCATTCTTGCTATTCTCTAGGGAGAACAAAGTCCAGAGATGTACAGATGAGCACGCAGGCACACACACAAAGAGGAAATCCTTGCAGATGTATAGATGCATGGACATTTTCTGAAAGAACCTACCAGAAACTGTTGGTGGTGATGAGTGGAACTGGGGACAGAGCTTCTCTTTCTCAGGCCCTCCATCTGATAATCAGGAATTACCTCTCCCCTCAAAAAACCAATTTAGTATAAAAATGGATCACTTCTATGAGTGTTCAGAAAAGATAACCCTTCATTTCCTTTAAGACACTTAGCATTTGTGACCAATATAAATGGAATTGGCACTTTTGTGTGATTATAGAGGAAATGCAACAGAATGGGATAACTTTAGCAGCTGTGTAAGTAATGGACTGTTCAGATTCATTTTCCTTTATGCACTTGAATGCTACAGGCTTTCTCTTGTTGAGTTCAATAGGAGGGGTGCAGACCAACTCAAAATGACTAACAAGAACAGTATATGTGAGACAAAGCCTTGCCATAAATCCACCCCACTAGTATCTCTCTTCTGCAGGCCCAGTGATTTGTAGCAGGAGCAAATACAAGGCCTAAACTTTTTTTCCTTTTAAAATCCCCATGGGAGACCTTGGGATACATTAAAAATAAGCAACCACCTATATCTGTTTACCTAGGATCCATTTCAGGCTTTGAACAGAGCCCAGTAGTAACACACGTGTACAAGTAAAATACATGTTTATTATTCCTTCATTTAACAAGTATCCATTGATTGACTATGGCCAATGTTAGTAAGTTGCAAAGCTAAGGCACTGGAAATTGGCCTCTGGATAATTCAGGGTACAGTCCCTTCTTCTACAAAGCTTACAGTCTGGGTATATCTAAATTATAAATATAAACACTAGAAATGCTTTGTTTTGTTCAAGAATTTTTTTTTTTTTTTTTGCCTTCTCTGCTCCCCTCTCTACTTTTTTAAATTTGATGTCCTAGAAATGAAGATTTGCTCCTAATTAATTTTAACCATAGCTTTGTGAAAAGGTATCCTATTTTATCACCTTTATTTTTCCACAAGAAACCAGTAAATAAAACAGTACTATATCTTCTTCTATCTGGGAAGAAAGTAAATACCGATGCTATTGAGATTAAATTCCATTTGCTCTTCTCTTTCAAGCAGGCTAGTAAGGCAGAAATAAGTCCCCAAGTTAAAAGAAAATGAATTTAAAATAAAATTTGCAAATAAGATTGTATCAGTATACTCATTAATTATATGTGTAATACATGCAATCTAAGTCATTTCGCTTTGAGTATGTACGTATGGGAAGGCAATGTGGCGAAGGGATTAAAAGCTTGGGCTTGCTAGCTGCATTTACCTTTTCAAATTACTTCAGTTGCCTCATCTGTAAAATGGGAATGGTGATAATTATCCTTTCCTCATAGGATGTTGTGAGCATAAAGGGCGTCAGTTAGTGTAAAGCACATAGAACAATATGATTTTCCTCCTTGGCTTTAGGCATAATCTTTTGTCCCAGGCAGCTTCAGGTTGTTCATCTGTCTTAGGAGGTTGTCCACCAATGCCCTCCCTCCACAATTCTGGCTTGAGTGAGTGACAGGCAGCTTGCGTCGGTCCATCAGACAGATTAGAAAGGACAGGCACGCCGGGCCCAGGGCCTGGCACTGGGGACTGACTGCTAACGTTGACACGGAGCTGGGCAGGGGCTGGAGAAGGAACAGGTAAAAACACCATGAAGTTTTCCTGCCATTTTTAGGATACCCTTTTGCGGGGGAAGCGGGGAGGAGGGTATAGGATGCAGCACTTACTGGTTGCTATAAACCTTTGACTGTTTTCCGGAGTTTTAACAAATTTGTTTTGACAATTTCTGCTTGCTTTTTGATGTTTCTGTCGGGGGATGGGAGCTCGGAGCTGCCTACTGCACCATTTTGCCCCTGTCACCTCCCTGGGTGAGATTTTAAAGATTAACTTGTCCGTGACTCCCCTCCCTGCCAGAAATAAGACTACTGACAGGGCTCACTTGTTCTGAGGATTAACTGAGGTAATTAGAGATGATAACTGTGCCTGGCTCATTGTAAATACTCCATAAAAAATATTATTAGTAACTATTACTCTGAACTTAGTGTAAATTGAAATGCTTGATGTCCTAGGTCTAGGAAAACTTCAATACAAGATTGCAGTGGCATTTACTTCCTTTTTTTAGATAGCTAAAGGTAGCATCATTCATTCCTCAGGGGCAGCCTCTTGCCCTCAAATATCTGGAATGTCTGTGTGATTCTTAACCAGAGCCTGGACCCACAGTTATATTTCACAAATATTATAGGATTTCTAAAGCTAGACCTGGGCAAAAGGAATGATAAAATGTAAACTCAATTCACATAAAGATAAAGGAGCCTTGTGGCTATTGCAATATTTCCTAGAGTAAATAGAAAATATAGACAGAAAGAAAAGGTACAAAGAAAGCTGTCTATGATGTCCTGCCAGAACTCTCAGAGAAAAACATGGAAATGCCGTGGAAAATACCTGCAAAGGGGAACAACTAATATAGGATCATCTTCAAACGTTCACAGACTCACATTGTTATTCTTAACTTCCCAGAAATTAAGAGCTCATGTGATCTGGCTGGGATCAAGACCTGCCCCTCTCCAATTGAAATTCAGTGCTTAGTAAAACTATCCACTTCTCCACATGTTATATAGATGTTTTTCATTCCCTGGACGTTCTCCCACTTATTTCTTCATAGGTCTAATGACCTACCCACTGAATACCAGAGAGATGTTGAATAAAGAATCATTGTCAAGATGCATGATTAACTTGGCTAAATGCTAACCCAGTTTCGCAATGAAAACCTTACTTTGCTGCCATTCAAAACTTTGTAAAAGATGTATTCACATGGTGTTTTTGCTCATGCAGGAAAGTGCATTTCATATTTGTCAGGTATTGTCCTTTAACATGTGTTTCATATCAAATACAAGAAAGGTCAAGTAAAATCTAAAAAAAATATTGGCAGGATCTGCTAATAGTGTGTCTTCCAGCACATCTGGGAACCTCTGTAAAAAATTAACTCAGCATTCTGGACTCCTGGGATGGCCAGATTCTTAACAGGTTTAGCAGAAGCACTTTTTTGCAAGCCAAGGCATATAAGAAATATTTTGGACCCGTAGACCATTAAATACTGTACAGTTAGCCTAGTGCATGAGAAAAACAGCAAATATTTTGATGGAGATGTCTAGTTCCATTCAAAACTGAAAAAAGAAACCATGCATTTGTTGACAACTGCATTTGGCAGGCTGTACTCCGTGGCTAAAGTGTAAATGAAAGATTGAATATCAGACTTTTTTTTTTCCTAAAAGAAAATTAAAAATTCTGGGCAATTTATAATATCACATTGGCTTTGAGTCTGACAGAGCGTCTGCAAAGGAGAGAGTAGGAAAATTTCTCCTAGAACCTACATGAAATCCAGATGCAGATTTCTATTTTCTCCCCTCTTATTGAGTACCTTTTTGAAGGTAAGTTCAAGGAGAAAAATACTGAGGAATGTAGTGTCATTTGCAATGAGAGATATTTCAAACATTTCTCTTTTCCCCATACAGAAGTGGATTTTTGTTTATTGTTTGAGAACCTTTTCTTATATTATCCTTACACAGTACAATGACCCTGAAATAGCCGTACTTGGTTTTTTGCCGTACTCAGTGGATAAAACCAGTCAATCCATGTTACCTCCATTTAACAAAGTTGCTCTAAGCAAATTAGAGACAACTAGGGATGCTAAAAATATACTGGTACCCCATTCCCCTCACTTCCTTTGGCACTGTTATTTATTTTATTTTATGTTACTTTTTTTTTTTTCTTTTTTTTGGCGACAAGGTCTCAATCTATTGCTCAGGCTGGAACACAGTGGCATGATAACAGCTCCCTGCAACCTCCAACTCCCTGGCTCAGCCTACAGAGTAGCTAGCACTACAGGCACTCACACCCAACTAATCAAAAAAAAAAATTTGTAGCAACAGGGTCTCACTATGTTGCCCAGTCTAGTCTTAAACTCCTGGGCTCAAGTGATCCTCCCACCTTAGCCTCTCAAAGTGCTGAGATTATAGGCATGAGCCACTGCACCTGGCCTGTTATTTCATTTTTTAAGTTCCTCCTTGTGATGGGTAGCTATGATTGAGAACCACTGGAAAGCAATGTGCCTTTATGAAGGAAAGAGTATCTAGTCAGTTTTTGGACAAATCCAAATGAATTGAACTTGAATCTATGTAAAGAGGTTTTTTTTTGGTTGTTGTTTTGTTTTTGAGGCAGGGTCTCAGTTGCCTGGGCTAGAGTTCAGTGACATCAGCCTCACTCACAGCACCTCAAACTCCTGGGCTCAAGCAATCCTCCTGCCTCAGCCTCCCAGAGTGCTAGGATTGCAGGCATGCGCCACGGTGCCCAGCCTATGTAAAGAGTTTTGAAAATTATTTTTCTCCAGTCACATATTGTGTTATAGTCATAGACAATAGCCTGATCATGAAGACAGCCAGTCATTAATAATTTTTTCTAATGAGTGCATCTGGTAGTTGACCACAGCCTAAACTATTTTCTACATCTTTATGTGAGAAAAAAAATGTTATTGAATTGCAATGTCAAAGCTAAACAGCAATCAAGTTACAGCCTTACTGCTTGGCTGGGAAGTAGCCTCTTGCACCTCCAGTCATTTACGGAGGCATCCACGATGCTGAATTAGCCCCACTCTGCATCATTTCATTGCCCAACACTAGGAAATTCAGAAGGGCTAAAACACTAGAAGAAATGAAGACGTGTTAAAACACAACACTTTGGCACAATGATTATGTCTAGTTCTAGCTGCTCGAGTTGAGTGTGGTTTATGATTCTCATTTTTAATTGTTTAAAGATTCATAACTTATTCATTCAACAAAAATTTATTGAATGCCTACTCTGTGCCAAGTACCCCTTTTGGACTCATGATATTTACAGGAGACCATAAACAAAAAGAATTTAAAACAAATATTAGGAAGTGTTAAGTGCCATGGAGAACAATAAATCAGGAAGGGAGAAGGAAGTTTCCATGTAAATAGGGTGTCAAGAAAGGCTTCACTGAAAAGATGCTATTCGGGTAGATAGTTGAATGAGATGAGAATTATGCAGATATCTGAGCAAAGGAAATTCCAAGCTTGAGGTCTCAGAGAGTGCAATGCCAGGAAAGTATTCTTTTTACTTTTGCTGTACTTACTTGCATATAGATTATTCAATTAAGAAAGCAAACTTTTCCTAGCAAAAGATTCTGTCTCCTCCAACAGGAGTGTATGATTCCATTTAAGTCATTATACTCCTGTTGACATGTTCGATGGTATGAGTATGGATAATAATAACCCCTACCAATTATTGAAACTTCGACCTAGCTGTATTCCTAATCCTAACTTTAACCCCAACTCTAACTCTGCCAATTCTTCCAATAAGAAGACTAAAGCTAGAAAAAAGATTAAGTAACTTTCCCAGGAGCACATAAACAATCAAACATGACTTAAATTACTCTGGGTCTGCCTGACTACAAAGCTCAGGCTCTAAACTGCTATATCTAATTACTTCTACCAACTCTGCTCTAAAACAAATGCAAGCCCAGGTGACACTGCCACGCCGAGCCACCACTCAACCGCCACTCAGCTCTGTCCCCCCAGAGCACATGAATGGTTCCAAGCTGCCTTAGAGGGACTGCTCCTCCTGGGACGACTGTCTGCCAGTCTATAGAGAGAGTAAGACCAAAAATGTGGAGTCTGGAATTGAAGGGCCATCTCTTTCCCACCCCCAAACACACGCACATACGCCACCCTGCACAACAGGTTCACACACACCAGTTGGAGGCCCCACTCCCCACTAAGTGCCTCTTTGCATAGCACCGGCCACGCCCCCATGCTCCCTGGTACTGCTACAACGGGACCGGCAATGGCAGGTTCAGGAGGCAAAGCACCACCCAAGGGATCAGCCGCTGGGAACAAGATCTGTCAGTTTAAGCTGGTTCTGCTGGGGCAGTCCAGGCTTGTCCTCTGCTCTGTCAAGGGACAATTCCATGAGTACCAGGAGAGCACAACTGGAGCTCCTCACACAGACTGTCTGCTTGGATGACAAAAAGGTCAAGTTTGAGATCTGGGACACAGCTGGACAACAGTAGTATCACAGCCTGGCCCCCATGTACTATGGGAGGCCCAAGCTGCCACTGTGGTCTATGACATCACCAACACAGATACATTTGCATGGGCCAAGAACCGGTAAAGGAGTTACAGCGGCAGGCCAGCCCCAACATCGTCATTGCACTCGCGGGTAACAAGGCAGACCTGGCCAGCAGGGAGCCGGAGAATTCCAGGAAGCACAAGCCTATGCAGACGGCAACACTTTGCTACTCATGGAGACATCAGCAAAGACTGCAATGAATGTGAACAAAATTTTCATGGCAATAGCTAAGAAGCTTCTCAGGAACGAGCCCCAGAATGCAGCTGGTGCTCCAGGCTGAAACCGAGGTGGGGACCTCCAGGAGAACAGCCCAGCCAGCCGGAGCCAGCGCTGCAGCTATTGAACCCCCTCGTCTGCCCACTGCCCCCACCGTCTCCACCTGAATGACCCCACTGGAACCCACTGGAACCAATCGCACTTAACGACTCGGGCCACCACTGGGGGGGCAGGGTCTACGATGATTTCTCCCATATAATACTGGTCATAGGCAGGAATGAGTTATTCTACCTCCACCTTTCTGTACAAATACTAATTCAATTTTAAATCTTAAGTCACTTTTTAAATATATGTGGTCTTCTGCTCTCCCCATTTCCTCCCCTTGCTACTGCTCCCACACTTTTCCTTTGCCGGTAGTAGCCCCGGGCTCCTGTTCCCCAACCCTTGTACATGAGGGTAGGAATGGAGCCATTAACCTTCCTTTCCCTCTTGCTGCAGAGCAGACTCAGCAGGAGCAGTAGCACATCCTCACTTGGTTGGGCAGGGTCTTGGATTTGCGCAGTGGACAGGCCTTGGGGCTGGGGAAGGGATAGGCAGCTCTTCCCTCACCTGGCGGTCACCAGGTTGCTGCCCCCTCCTCACCCCTGACTCCCCACTGGGAGAGAAGCCACAGCATTACCACAGCATTACTGTGACAGCCACAAACCAGTTGCCCACACGCCCACAACCCCTCCACCCTCGGTCACCCTGACCTCTGGCTCTGAGCCCCGTTCTTACCAAATCACAATGAGTATTTGGAGGAGGGATAAAAGGGAGGAGTGGGAGGGGAGGAACCAACTTTTTCCTGTATTGTTAATTTTTTTTGTTTTTTTGAGACAGAGTCTCACTCTATTGCTTGGGCTAGAGTGCCATGGCGTCATCCTAGCTCACAGCAACCTCAAACTCCTCGGCTCAAGCGATCCTCCTGCCTCAGCCTCCCGAGTAGCTGGGACTACAGGCATGAGCCACCATGCCCGGCTAATTTTTTCTATATATTTTAGTTGACCAATTAATTTCTTTCTATTTTTCAGTAGAGACGGGGTCTCGCTCTTGCTCAGGCTGGTCTTGAACTCCTGACCTCGAGCGATCCTCCCGCGTCAGCCTCCCAGAGTGGTAGGATTACAGGCGTGAGCCACCGCGACCGGCCAACTTGGTCAAGGTTTGACCTGGATATCTTGACCTTGTATAGACCAGAGTTGAAATTCAAATACTTGTGAGCCAGGCAGGAAACATAAATAAGTAAAGTAGGTTGGGTGGCGAATTGCCTTAAGCAATTCACAATCACAAGGGCCAAACTGAAAAATATCGAAACCAAGAAGAATGCAAATGAAATAAAACCACAAAAGGAGGAACATTTGTTTAGTTGCTTGTAATCACAATCTCTTCAGGCATCCAGAACAGTGCCTATGGCCAGGCACAGTGGCTCACGCCTGTAACCCTAGCACTCTGGGAGGCCGAGGCAGGAGGATCACTTGAGCTCAAGAGTTTGAGACCAGCCTGAGCAAGAGCGAGACCCTGTCTCTACTGAAAATAGAAAAGTTAGCCAGGCATGGTGGTATGTGCCTGTAGTCCCAGCCACTTGGGAGGCTGAGGCAGGAGGACGGCTTGAGCCCAGGAGTTTGAGGTTGTTGTGAGCTAGGATGACGCCATGGCACTCTAGCCCGGGCAACAGAGTGAAACTCTATCTCAAAAAAAAAAGAAAAGAAAAACAGTTCCTATGCTCCATGTTACAGAAATATCATTCATGTTAAGCAACTGAGTAAGGATAACTTGTTAGCTTGCAGAGATCAAAATGACAAGACTCCTGATCACTGACCCTGCACTAATCTCTTACCAGACTCCTGCTGTCTTTGTCCAAACCATCATCTTTATGCAGGTGCAGGTTGATGGTCCCCAATTCACAAGTTTGCAGTAGTGAGATTGTTACCAAAAACTCCGCACTTGTCTAGGAGGCCAAAGAAGAATAAGGGCAAGCGGTTTGAGGACGAAGGAAAAAAGAGTTTACTTTGCCAGCAAAGGAGGAAAAATGACAGATCTTCTTGTCTCAAAATCCCAAATTTTCCTGCCCATTCCAGAATACGGAGCTTTTAAAGGATGGGTTCTCAGCTTCAGGCCATTGCTTTTCAACTCCAGTTGATAATGCTGACCATCCCCTCTCTGCTGAAGACCTCCACCCAGGATCTCCCTTTACCAGCCATCTCCTGATGCACAAATAAACAGAAGACTTACCCTGCCCCTCCCAACCCCTGGCCTGAGGCCGGGGTGCAGACTTTAGTTCTCAAAAAGGAGTGGAGGTGCTACTGATCCTTTTGCGAAATTAACGAATTAAAAATATGTAAGAAATAAAAAAAATTAAAAAAGGAGTGGAGGATGTTTTAAAGAGACAGAAAATATTTTTGCCATTTTTTCCAGACCATTCCCTCTGTTACACGACAGTGTGGGCACATCCACCCTGCCATGTGTGGTGTGACGTGGGGGACAGCTGGCTCGAGCACAGAACGGCATGCTTCCCCCAGCTGCCGGGGCCTGTGGACAGGCACCCTGTGGCCCTCCTTCTGGTCACCAGATTCCAAAACTCTGAAATAGCTTGGACTCCCCCACCGTCCCTCACTTTCAGTCAGTCCTCAAGTCCTGCCAACACATTCTTCAGCTGCCCTCCACACGCATCCCTTCCCTTCCCCTTTCACGGTCCCCATCCGGTTCACGCTCTCATCAACTCTCCTCTGAGTTACAGCAGCCTCGGACTCTCCTCAGCTCCTGTACTGTCCAACTCTGGTCTTTCATGCAAACTGCCCAGGCTACTGCATTCCCACAGCATGAAGGACACAATGACATTTAAAGCCTTCCACCTGGCCACCTAGCTTCCACTCATTTCTCCCGTGAGTCTTCTGTCCTTGTGAAATTGTTCAACCAACTGTTGCCCAAATGTGTCCCTCAAGCTCCGCTCCTGCACCTCTGTGTGCTGTCCCACCCGGCGCGGACACCATCCTCCTGCCTTCTCACCAGTTCAAATGTTGCCAGTATTTAAAAAAACCTGTTCAGGCTGGGCGCTGTGGCTCACGCCTGTAATCCTAGCACTCTGGGGGGCCGAGGCGGGTGGATAGCTCAAGGTCAGGAGTTCAAGACTATCCTGAGCAAGAGCGAGACCCCGTCTCTACTATAAATAGAAAGAAATTAATTGGACAACTAAAAATATATGTAAAAAAAAAAAAATTAGCCGGGCATGGTGGTGCATGCCTGTAGTCCCAGTTACTCGGGAGGCTGAGGCAGAAGGATTGCTTGAGCCCAGGAGTTGGAGGTTGCTGTGAGCTAGGTTGATGCCACGGCACTCTACAGCCTGGGCAACAGAGTGAGACTCTGTCTCAAAAAAATAAATAAATAAAAAAATAAAAAAACCTGTTCAAGTCCTACTTCCTCCTTGAGGTCTTGCTCAACGACTTTGCCCACATTGTTGCTTCCTCCTTTAAACTCTGTCAAAACTTAATAGCTCTGTGGCATACTTCACATTTAGAGCTACTTAGTATAGGATTCCCTATCTGTTTTGTGGATGTCTTATGACCTGCTCCCCATCAGAATGTAATGTCCTGCTGATTAATGAGTTTTCTTTGTGCCCTCATAGCAACCAGTATAGTAGCATCTTGGACTTAAACAAATGCCCCATAAATACTTGTTGAATGTATAATAATAAGCACATCCCGGAGAGTCAGTGGAAGAAGACTTTTCTTCTTCTTGGATACAAAGACATGAACTCAAAATTAGTATTTGCAGGATGGCTTTATACCCTGCAATACTAGCCAGGAGGCCTCTTCTAAAGCCTCACTAAAGCAGTTTGAGAAGCAAACTTTCACTTCCCAAAAGTATTTCTGCTGCCTTTTTTTTTTTTTTTTTTTTGAGACACAGTCTCACTTTGTTGCCCAGGCTGGCATTGGCTCACAGCAACCTCAAATTCCTGGGTTCAAGCAATCCGTCTGCCTCAGTCTCCCAAGTAGCTGGGACTATAGGCATGCGCCACCATGCCCGGCTAATTTTTTCTATATTTTTAGTTGTCCAGCTAATTTCTTTCTATTTTTAGTAGACACGGGGTCTCACTCTTGCTCAGGCTGGTTTCGAGCTCCTGACCTTGAGTGATCCACCTGCCTCGGCCTCCCAGAGTGCTAGGATTACAGGCGTGAGCCACCACGCCCGGCCATTTTTGCTGCTTTTGATCATGCAATTTGAGATGGGAGAAAAACAACTTCCCTGGCTAATGGAGGCAAGGAATTTGAGAATTTCTGTTGTATCTTAGGAAGAACTAATGACTTTAGCACAAACTGCTTGAGTGATTTATGAAAAGTCATATGCAAATTATTATGAATAAGTTAAAAATAAATCAGGGAGAAATCCATATTTGCTATTTTAGTTCTCCTATATCATTATCACAGATGACTTTAAAATTATTTATGTATATATTCTAGACATCTGACATCTCCCCAAATGTAATATTCTGATACACCCTATCTTCTATTGTTTAAATAATAACCTGTGGTGGTACGTCTATGTTTCAAAACAATAGTGATTAAGCAACCAGCAATTACTTTTTGAGGATGATCTTTCCTCCATCTTCACACCCCAATACTTTCAATTTTATCAAAGAATTTTTCCCTCTATCTCCTGGGTCTCATTGAAAATAAGTTGAAAGATAATGCCACTTTTTTTGTTTTCCTGGAGACGGGAACTCACTCTATCTCCCAGGCTGGAGTGCAATGGCATCATCATAGTTCACTGCAGCCTCCAATTCCTGAGCTCAAACCATCCTCCTGCCTCAGCCTCCTGAGTAGTTGGGACTACAGGCGAGTGCCACCACACCTAGCTAATTTTTCTATTTTTTGTAGAAATGGGGTCTCAAACTCCTGGCCTTAAGCAATCCTCCCACCTTAGCCTCCTACAGTGCTAGAATTATAAGATTGGGCCACTGTGCCCAGCCACAATACCACTTTGTTAGAAAAATAATTTTTTAAGATGCCCTCCTAAAAAGCAGGATTTAATCAAGTGAAGCTAAGTTCCACTGATTTTGTGGATCTTGCCATTTTAAACCATTTATTCAAATTGTTCTGTCTGCAAAATAGTATAATACTCATTCTGCTTTTCAGAATATATGTGTTGTCATTTATTAAGTAAACTTTAATAACTTTCATTAAATTTTAATAAATCTAGTTATTGTTGAAATTATTAGTTGTGATAATGACATGATGGCTATACAAAAAAAAATGTTGTCAACTAGAGACACAGTCTAAAGAAATTACAGATGAATTGTCATGATGTCATCATGAAACAAGGTAATTAGAGCTTAATACAGAAAGAAAGCTCACATATGGCTATTTTCCCAAATAAGTATATTATTACTGTACAGGATCAATTAGGACTTTTTGGCATTAAAAAGTAGAAAGAAATAGCTAAGTCATAGAGCATTCTTTACTGTCATGGTATGTTAGATTTATAGGTGCCTGGAAACATTTTAATTATTCACATCAGGAAATACTGTTGGCAGTCCTCCCTGAGAGCTGTCCCTTAAAACCAATTCCTTACTTTGGTGACTATAGTCTGGCCCTGGTCTGGGAGCTAGTTCATATGCCAAAGAGGATGTCTTCTGGGGCATAGTGACCTCAATAAAGAGACTTAAAACTGCCTTATGAGAAACAGTGGAAGGGAAGGGGACTAGTTAACCTGGAAACAGAAGACTAGGGTGAGTTATAATAGCTACTTTCAAATATTTGAGGTAATAGTTTATAAAAGAGGGAGTAGATTTATTCTATATAACTTAAGAGTGAACTAGAGGCCAGGTGCGGTGGCTCATGCCTGTAATTCTAGCACTCTGGGAGACCGAGGACGGCAGATTGTTTGAGCTCAGGAGTTCAAGACCAGTCTGAGCAAGAGCGAGATCCTGTCTCTACTAAAAATGGAAAGAAATTAGCAGAGCAACTAAAAATATATAGAAAAAATTAGCCAGGCATGGCAGTGTATGCCTATAGTCCCAGCTACTCAGGAGGCTGAGGCAAGAGGATTGCTTGAGCCCAGGAGTCTGAGGTTGCTGTGAGCTAGGCTGATGCCATGGCACTCTAGCCTGGGCAACACAGTGAGACTCTGTCTCAAAACAAACAAACAATAAAAACAGTGAACTAAAGGCCTGGCATAGTGGCTTATGCCTGTAATCCTAGCACTCTGGGAGGCCGAGGGGGGAGGGTCCCTTGAGGTCAGGAGTTCGAGACCAGCCTGAGCAAAAGCAAGACCCCGTCTCTATCAAAAATAGAAAAAATTAGTTTGGGGTGGTGGTGCACACCTGTAGTACCAGCTACTCGGGAGGCTGAGGCAGGAGGATGGCTTGAGCCCAGGAGTTTGAGGTTGCTGTGAGCTAGACTGACGCCATGGCACTGTAACCCAGGCAACAGAGGGAGACTCTGTCTCAAAAAAAAAAAAAAAAGAAAAAGTGAACTAGAACCAGTGACGAAAGTTTCAAGGATCCAAATTTCAATTAAACCAATAAGGAACTTCCTAACAATTGGAGTCATACTTCAGTGGAATGGGTAGCTCCTTTGAAGGAATTCAAACTGAGGCTGCTCAGTCAAGTATGAGGAGTGCTTTACAATGCTGCTCCAAATGTGGTCCACAGAATGGTGCTGGTGCACACGTCCTTTTTTCTTCTTTTCTTTTCCTTTTTTTTTTTTTAAAAAAAAAATTTTATTTCATGTACAGAGGTCTAATATGGTGTCTTTCTTTGGGTCGATGCCTTGGATAATCCATTCAAGAAAGATCACTTAGTACAACTTAATGAAGCCTATGTCCTTGGCATGCTGACAGAGACACTTGATGACACGTATTCCGGATTAGACCGTGCTGGTTTGAACAGACACAACAAAGAGCTACCTGAACCCTGCCTGAATTTTCTCAGGTGGCTGTAGCAGAACTTCTGATGACCCATCTTACTTTCAGGAGTACAGAGGCCTTATTTTCCCCTTGAGATTTAAATTTTAATGACAACTTTCCTGCAGTTTTATATCTAAAATTATGTTTCCTATAAATAAAAAACATCTTATAATAACCAGAAAAATGTCACTTATAAAACACAGACGGTTACATACTTCTATTTCAAGTATTTTATGTGCCTATCTGATATACTGACACAGATGGGATGGTAATCTAGCCTAGATTTTTTTTTTTATTTTGGTAAGAAAACTTAACATGAGCTCTATCATCTTTACAATTTTTTGTGTACAATATAGTAATTTTAACTATAAGCACAATGTTGTACACTAGATCTCTAGAACTTAACCATCTTGCGTAACTGAAACTGTTTAAATAGCAATTTTTCCATTTCCTCTTCCCCACAGGCCCTGAAAACCATTTTACTTTCTGCTTCTATGTGTTTTGCTATTTTATATACCTCATATAAGCAGAATTATGTAGTATTTGTTCTTGTGTGACTAGCTTATTTCACTTAGCATAATGTCCTCAAAGTTCATCCATGTTGTTACATATGGCAAGATTTCCTCCTTTTTTAAGGCTAAATAATATTCCATTGTATCTATATACCACATTTTCATTATCCATTCATCCATCAATAGACAGGTTGTTTCCTCATCTTAGCTGTTGTGAATAATGTTGCAATGAACATGAAAGCACAAATATCCCTTTGAGATCTCAATTTCCTTGATTTTCACACATTCTTTGACACGAGTCCATAAAAGAAGGAGCTTGTGCCAGACTGTACATTCATGCACTGCTTTCTTCATGAATAAATTCTTGCTATAGCCTGAGCAAGAGTGAGACCCCATCTCTACTAAAATAGAAAGAAATTAATTGGCCAACTAAAAATATATAGAAAAAATTAGTCGGGCATGGTGGCTCATGCCTGTAGTCCCAGCTGCTCGGGAGGCTGAGGCAGGAGGATCGCTTGAGCCCAGGAGTTTGAGGTTGCTGTGAGCTAGGCTGATGCCACGGCACTCTAGCCCAGGCAACACAGTGAGACTCTGTCTCAAAAATAAATAAATAAACAAATAAATAAATAAATTCTTGCTATGGAAAGAATATGTCAATGGAACTAAACAATGTCCTTAGTGACACTATTTCTTTGATTGTTACTGCAATGGAAGGAGTTCATCCATTAAGTAGTTAATGAGACTAGAGGTTTTCACAGCAATCAAATGATCACACTACAAAATATACATAAGTGGAAAATCAATTGTAACACTAAGGTCTATATTTCAGTGATTGAGAATATGTTTGAAAGTAACATATCACAGTAGTATAAAGTTATCAAAAAACATGGATCACTGCTGCTCCCCAGAACTTATTGTAAGGAATCTATTAATTGGATTGCACTGGGCAGAGTTGAATACATAATACACGTTGCATATGTATACGTGCTACTGTTTAAGAATATAAAGATTGGTTTTTTTGTTTTGTTTTTTTTTGAGACAGAGTCTCACTCTGTTGCCCAGGCTAGAGTGCCGAGGCATCAACCTAGCTCACAGCAACCTCAAACTCCTGGGCTCAAGCGATCCTCCTGCCTCAGCATCCCGAGTAGCTGGGACTACAGGCATGTGCCACCATGCCCAGTTAATTTTTTTTTCTATGTATTTTTAGTTGGCCAATTAATTTCTTTGTATTTTTAGTAGAGACGAGGTCTCACTCTTGCTCAGGCTGGTTTCGAACTCCTGACCTTGAGCAGTCCGCCCACCTAGGCCTCCCAGAGTGTTAGGATTATAGGCGTGAGCCACCGTGCGCGGCCTATAAAGATTCTTTTATGATTAGAAAATAAGAATGCATTTTTAAATGCTTCTGAATTTTAAAAAAGCCCTTCACTAATATGTACTTTCCCAAGCAGGATTTACTAAAAGTACCATTTCTGTTATGTGGAGATCCGATACACTTGCTATGTACTAAGTGTCTTTACACTCATGTTTGCTAATCACCCAGGGCCTCTGCCTTCAGCTGTGCAACGTGTAAGCAAGTAGGGGCTGAACTCCAGCCCCATGTGCTGACCCCGCCACCAGCCCTGGCAGTGAAACTGTGTCAGGCATAATGTGGCCAACTAGGATATGGGAGTTTCAGCACTATAACCAGCACAGTCCTGGTCAAACCACCCTATTTAGAGCACAGACATGCCCTATGCTAGCTTCAGCCTTGGAATGCCTCCTCTAGAACTGTAGGCCTAAAACAGCTGAAATGGTCAGGCTATTTTCACATCACCTCTTTTCTCCTTATGTTTTAAAGGTGAAAGAGCCAGGTAATCACGCCAACATCCTGACCAAGCCTGATCCAAGAACCTTCTGGACTAATGATGATTCAGGTATTTTTAGAAAAATACACTCTGGCCTTGTGATGCACAGGATACACTCTGTAGTAAAGCTCTGCACAAAGGCAAGGTTGGGGGGGAAATCTTGTTTGTTTGTTTGTTTATACCTAGCCTAGCATTTGAATACACTTCACAATCAATTTCATTATTATAAAAGTTCTTTCCTTATACCTTCTTCTTCAGTATGTGAAGCATCTATACCATCAGGTGCAGCTTTGTGGAACGTGAAGTATAGCCAAGAGTTGGAAGGAGCAAAGGAATGAGTGTATTTCCTGGAGTGAGAGACAACGGTAGAAGCAAGTGGCCAAGTACACTTGTCCACGTTTCTCTTTCACGGCAAGGACGGGATTAGGGAAACTGAGGTGACTCATACCTCAGAATACTTGCGGGAGGGCAAGGATGGCTTGTACCACGAGATCTAGGGGTGTAAATCCAGTCAGAGTCAGAGGAATGCCACTTTAGGAGATCAGAGAATATGCTTCAGGTTATATAATTAAAAATTACACTCCGACAGAGAGTAGGGTATGTTCTCATAAGAAACAGAGGACTTTTTAAAATTCTTTTTCACAAACACACGTGAGCTATGAGGCCTAATTGCACAGAATAGACACTAGAAATGAAAAGGGGAGGTAAAGCAAAAAGGAGCTAAAACCATTAAGAGAGTGATAATAGAGCTTTCACCTTTGCTAATTAAATAGGGTCTCATGAAATGGAAAACCAGTGCTGATATCTAATATTTGTATCCTGCCTTACACTTTTATGAAGTGTGTTCACGGAGATCTAATTTGGTGTTTGCGGCACCCCTGTGCGACAGGAGGGGCAGCCGATCCTCATTATCCCTGCGATGGAAATGGAATGATGAGCTGGAGGGGGTAGCTGACACATTCAAAGCTCACAGACAGCAAATACCAAGGCTGGGAGGAGGATGCAGAGCTGAGTGCCCAGTTCTATAGACCACTTCCTAGAAGAAGCAGCTCTCCCAGGAGAAACAGCTTGGACCAAATCTGTGCTTTAATCTGTTCTTTATAAAAGAGAGGCAGAGACTGTGCCTATTAGCAGAAGCAGGAGGACTTGAGGAGGAAAGTGAAAAACTCTCGCATGGCTTTTTTTTTCCCCAAAGACCAGGCTTATGGTCTAAACTTACTATCAATTTCATCTGTCCAAAATTGGGTTTTTTTTCTGTCTTATGTATGTCTTTTGAACAAAAATGAAAAAGCATGGCAGGGCACAGTGGCTCACGCCTGTAATCCTAGCACTCTGGGAGGCTGAGGCAGGAGGATCGCTTAAGGTCAGGAATTCGAGACCAGCCTGAGCAAGAGCGAGACCCCCATCTCTACTAAAAATAGAAAGAAATTATCTGGACAACTAAAAATATATAGAAAAAATTAGTCAGGCATGGGAGCACATGCCTGTAGTCCCAGCTACTTGGGAGGCTGAGGCAGGAGGATAGCTTGGGCTTGAGGTTGTCGTGAGCTAGGCTGATGCCACAGCACTTTAGCCTGGGCAACACCGTAAGACCCTGTCTCAAAAAAAAAAAAAAAAAAGTGAAAAGGCATGAAAGCGAATTGGTCTATTTATGCCATCATTTTGGTCCACTAGCAGTACTATAGCACAATAAACAAGCCATCTGCTGGCTAATACTACCCTTTAGAGCTACAGCACAAGTATTGTGAAGAAGCAATGTAGAATGAAATATTACCAGTAAAAATTAAATGATTCTTGATGCTGTGTAAAGAGAATGAAATGTACGGAGAGGAACCATACAGGACAGGTGCAGAAAATGTTGCTCAGACACTTTTAGGAGCTGAAGAAATTATCTTACAAGAAAAAGTAATGCAGAACACATAGAGAAATGGCAATGGGAATCCTTCAGATCTGCTCATTTAAAAAACCTTTGTGTTACTTTTGCATATTCAATAGGCTTACAGTGAGAGCAGTGTCCCTCCTTCAGAAGCTCATCTCATACAGATCCTCCCCTAATAACCAACTCATAGGCTAGGATCTATGTCTACAGTGATTTCTTTTTTCCTAGTTGTTCAATTAATTACTAGGACAGAGCTATTGAGATCTCCATATATAGTGGCGGAATTGTCTTTTGCTTCTTTTAATTCAGTCAATGTTTGCCTTGTGTATTTTGAAGCTCTGTTAATAAGCACATCCGTCTTTATGATTGCTATGATTCCGTGATGAATTTATCATTTTATCATTAGGAAATATCCCTCTTTATCTCTGGGCAAAGTCTTTGTTTGAAGTCTATTTTTCTGATGTTGATATAGCCAGCCCCATCTTCTTATGCCCACTCTTCACATGATATATCTCTTCTCCCCATTTTCTTTCAATCTATCTGTGACTTAAAGTGCTTCTCTTGTAGACATCCTGTGGTTAGGTTTTTCTTTTAAATCCGATCTAACAGTCTCTGTTTGTTATCTTAGATGTTTGGACTCCTTACACTTAATGTAACTGTTGACACAGATTTAACTTTACTGTTTTGTAATTTGTTTTCTATATGTCCCTTCTCTTCTTTGGTTGTTGTTCTTCCTTTCCTGACTTCTCTAGGATTATTTGAATTTTTTTAGAATTTAATATTGGTTTACTTATTGACTTTTTATCTTTTTTTTTAAAAAAAGCCACTCAAATTTAGCAGTGGGGAGTTGAATACCAATTTTAGTGACACTAATGTTAATAAGTTCTGATAACTCGCCACCGTTGGACCAGCCTTGACTTCCTTTTTTTTTTTTTTTTTTTTTTTTTTTGAGACAGCATCTCACTCTGTTGCCCAGGCTAGAGTGCTGTGGTATCAGTCTAGCTCACAGCAACCTCCAACTCCTGGGCTCAAGTGATCCTCCTGCCTCAGCCTCCCAAGTAGCTGGGACTATAGGCATGTACCACTATGCCCAGCTAATTTTTTCTACATATATTTTTAGTGGTTTGGCTAATTTCTTTCTATATTTTTTTAGTAGAGATGGGGTCTTGCTCTTGCTCAGGCTCGTCTCGAACTCCTGAGCTCAAATGATCCTCCCGCCTTGGCCTCCCAGAGTGCTAGGATTACAGGTGTGAGCCACAGCGTCCGGACTAAGAAGTAAGGAATTACTGAAGGCAATTTCATTACCTGAAATCTGAAAATCTAGGCTTTCTTAGATTTTCACATTTACTATCTTTTTGCATGAGTACCAGAAAACAGGACTAGCATGCTCAGTTGCCATATGTAACTCGGTACGTAGATGGAGAAACAAAAGTCATTTTTAAAAGTCTTTTTTTCCTACATGATTATAATCTAAAAGTGGCATATGCTCATCACAGAGAAAAAAATGGAAAATAGAGAAAGGGAGAAAATTAATCATCCATAATCTTACTGCCCATGCTTTTGTTCATTGGGCTTAGAATTTCTCATGCATTCCCAACATTTGTTCAGACAATAAGCAAACAGGCTGCACAAGTTTAGGCTCTTTCCTGTTACATTTGTTTTGAGGCTTTGAAACCTGAGGTGTTTGTTTTGGTACACCTTTACTTTTCAATTGCTTGTCCTGCAATAGCCTATAATATCCTCTTAAATTGGAATTTCAAGGTAGGATGAGTTTCCCCACACTTTCAAAATGTGTGTTTTTTACCCAGTACTATTATTGGCAACACAGGTAATGTTCTTTGCTTAGAGGAAGTCAGATAATGAAGTGGTTAAACAATAGGGTTTCTTTGCAAGGGCCATAATTTTTTTTTTTTTTTTTTTTTTTTGAGACTCAGTCTCACTCCGTTGCCCGGGCTAGAGTGCTGTGGCGTCAGCCTAGCTCACAGCAACCTCGAACTCCTGGGCTCAAGCGATCCTTCTGCCTCAGCCTCCTGAGTAGCTGGGACTACAGGCATGCGCCACCATGCCCGGCTAATTTTTTCTATATGTATTTAGTTGGCCAATTAATTTCTTTCTATTATTTGTAGAGACGGGGTCTCGCTCTTGCTCAGGCTCCTTTCGAACTCCTGACCTTGAGCAATCCGCCCGCCTCAGCCTCCCAGAATGCTAGGATTACAGGCGTGAGAAGGGCCATCATTTTAGCTGGGCACTTGTTTTGCCAGGTAAGAAAACTGTAATTCCCTAATGTTCTTCCTGAGCTTTTACTTGAAGTCCTTTTTCAACAAGACAATTCTATCTTGGGGTTTTCAAACTATCTAGATTGCTTTCAGGCAAAAATTGGAGTAAAAATCATTACCGGACAAATTTTTCCCAGAGGAGGAAATAAAATGTTCCCTTATATTTCCAGGATTATGCATTGTTCCTTTACATTTTCTAATGATTCATCACATTTTAAAATTTGGCTTAAATTTCTGGGGATTTAGAAATTGCTACAAAGTGGCATATCCATATTTATTCAGGAGCAGTAATAGTTTATGTACCAAACGTGGAAATAAAATGACTCATAGTTTGAAAACATATGGACTACAGAAATATTTCAGTATTTCAGAGAATATATAAAATTAGATCATTGGATTAATACAATTTCAGGAAAGACTTCATTACCTAAATTTTTTAAAGTGAAGAAAACAATTTCTACTTTTTTCCCTTAGCAAGCAAAATACTCTCATATTTTTATCCATAAAACAGTTGCTTTGTCTCAGTATGGCATTATCTAACAAAAAAGAGAAATATGATAGAAGATGAACACGATCTGCTTACACAAAAAAGTCCCCATCTGATACCTGTTGGCCAGTATATTCATTGCAAACTTTGCCTCCTGATATTACAGATAAAAAAATTTGTAAAATATGTGGATACATGGAAATCCTGTAAGTGGATGGACTTCATTTACTCAGGTCATAGCTATAAAAAATGGTAGCTATCTCAGTAATAAAGTCATTTTACGTACAGTGAAGAATTCCAAAGCCTCACAATGTCATCAATGGGAGAAAAAATGAAGCTAGGCTTTGGAAAGAATAAGGACATAATCATTAACAACCTAAAATCACCTTTTGGCCCAAATCTTACATCCCTCCATCTCATTAAACATAAAAATCTTGTGCAAAGATTGGTTTTCTTAAAGCCACTTGTGTGTCTTGAGGATGTTCTGCCATAAAATCAGTTCTACTGTTACCTGTCATTCAGACTATTTTCATTGTTTGTGTATGGAAGTTTGATCAATTATGACCTCATCATAACAATAACTGCTGACATTCTAACCCAACTAGAACTGGCAGGTCATACTTTTTATACCATCCAATGAAGGGCCCCCTTTAGACTCAGGTTGTTCTATGCCAGGATACAAATAAAAACATAACACCTTTGGACAGAGAGAAGTGAGAAAAAAATGTATAGACAGTGTTACTGAAAGCTCAACATCAGAAGAATGCAGACAAGTGGTTTGAGGAGAAGAAAAGAGGAGTTTATTAATTTGCGGGCAGATGAGGAAGTTGGCAGACTCTTATCGCAAAGTACCAAAGTCCTGTTTCTGAGTAGAAGGACAGAGGTTTTAAAGGTTCTGATTCATCTTCAGCTAAGACAATCTTGTGACCTCTGCCCAGACAATTCCCTTGAGCCATCTCCTGTGGCACAAAGAACAAAGGACACCCCCTGCACCTTCGGCCACTGGCCTAAGGCAGGGATATAGGTTTTAGTTCTCAAAACAGGTAAGGAGGTTTGGAAGAGACAGAAAACATTTTTACCCTTTTTCAGGTCATTTTCCCTATTACAACAGGTAGTACCACATCTCAAGTTAGCGTCACCAACTCCTTAGTTATCTCCCACTACTCCCTAAAATAATTTCTAAGCCATTCAGTTCTTAACAGAATTCCTTGATGCACGATCTAATGTGTTGGGAAAATGAATGCACCAGCACTCCCCCAAATTAAGATCGATGGAGATCCATATTGAAGTTTTTATTGAAGACTTAATCCATTAGGACAGAGATCTACTCTGCCACTCATACGCTGTTTTTGACATCCTCTATTTCTCCAACTAATACTTTTCAAAATCAATTCCTCCATCTTAAAATAGGTAGCCACAGTCATCCTCAGTTTCCTGAACCACATCTCTTTTAGTCAACTGAACTCATATCAGAGTTGACCAGCGGCCTATGCATGGAACAGCAAGAAACTGCCCACCGGTGTATTGGTGGGACTGCAAATTGGTGCAACCTTTGTGGAAAAGCTTTTCAGCAGTCTTTAGGAAGAATATTCTTGTTTCAGACGCCACTGGTATCTTCTTGGTTTTTACGTTTTGTGACTAACACATCTTAGTCCCAATGTTGTTTGCCACTTTAAAAGAAAATGCGGTTTGTCTATCCATAGCAAGAAAGTTACTGCCTTTTAAAGTAATTCAGTTGATTTGATTTGAACAAATCTTGCAAAAGTCAAGCTTTCTGAAATTAAGATAATAGACTATTATGCC